>BMAV01011129.1:0-16826 GCA_019973955.1 Trichonephila inaurata madagascariensis
TTTAAAAATCGGGATTAAAAGTGTTTTGAGGCTGGGTCATCTGTTTCGGAGAAATATTTGGGTGTTTAATTTACTACTTGAAGATGTGATGGAAAACAAAAGTTAAGTTTTATATATGGAATTTGATTTTTATTCTAATTTAGTTATCCTTAAATATATAGATTGATTACGCTGTTATAGAACTGAGTTTAAGAAATAAAATTAAAAAAAAGTTTTATTGCAGCAAAAAAATTTAAGAGCTTGTTTGTCAAATAGATATGTCATATATGGAAATTTTTAAAAATCCTTTTAACAAAGTTTTATGTTTCTACATTGAATTCCCCTTTTCAACACATGTTACCATAAAAAAGTTGTCTCGTTATTATTTACAGCAACAGTTTTTAAATAACAGAATGTTTTTATTTATGTCTCTGTGCATGTTAAATGTGCATAGACAGAAAAAATTAACTGGAATATATAGAATAAAAATTGTTTCTGTATGCTTTCAAAAGTTCTTTTTTGTTGCATTCATCTAATTTTATAACTATTTCGTTTAGAGAGAGAAATTTAAGAGAGAATTATGAATAAACCTATATTTTTACAATTATCTGAAATTTATTCATGTTTGTGTGTTTTGAAATAAATGAATTGTACAATTAGATTTCTTTTTATCCTTCTACCAATTCATGAAATGGAGGGAGTGAGTTCATATGATATGATTCAAACAATAAACTTGTAATTATACCATTAGATATATTCAAGTAAGTAATTATAGACTGAGGAGAACTAAAAAAAAGAACTTAAAAACTCATGAAATTTCTTTAAATAGGAAGACATGCATTATTATCTCATGTGTTTTTGAATATTCCTGGGATTATGTATATTAAATGTAACTACAGTTGAACCTGTTTCTGTGCGGCCCGCATAAAAATAAACGCACAAAAAAGTATTCAAAAATTTCATAAATTCTTACATGAAACAAACTAATTTATGGAAATACTATAAAAAACTTTTTTATATGCGGTGGATAGGGACCGCATAAAAAAAGTCGCATTTATAAAATATGCCAATTACTTACGAAATTTATGTAAAAGTATTGCTTAATAATTAACTATTACACATGGAATATTTTAAAAACATATAGTTTCTCATTGTATATACAGATAAGTTTTCAAAATGCACACACATAATTCAATGCTACTCATCGTAATCCAAAGCCCTGTAATGAATAAGTTCAAAATCGCTTTCGTCACTTGAAGGTGTAATTTCAATGGATTGATTTTTTGGCAACAAAAAGTAAAAGATAAGTTTTTGTGACGATGGTCAGGTGGTCAGTTGCTTGTAAATGTCACGATAACCAGCTATACATGATTGAAGCTTTTTTTGGAATTTTATACTCCTTTCTTAACTGATAACTATTTTAAGAAAATGCTTTTCAAATTGGTTGGAAAGCTGGATCTCTGCCTATATTTTATCCGTTTTCAAAGAATCCAGTTCTTTTTGTCCACATAATCTATCAAATTGTTGATAAACTCATTGTCATTGAAAGTTTCATCCTCAATCAAGCGTGGGCTGCTGGAGCGTTGAGAGAAAGCAACTGAATGCGCATTGCCGGGAGACTGTTTATAACAAATGAACTGAGCGTCTTGAAGTGTCTACATTTTAGTGACGTAACGTACACCCCCGTATCACGAGGTGGGAGGACTCTAGGGGACCAATTTATAAAATATTAAAGGCAAAACCTGACTTTCAGGGGGGAGGGGTGTTCTAATATTCTCAGTTACGCCATTGGTAAATAGATAGAAAACATTACTGTGGCGCCAAAGTCATTGAAATTCATACACCGCATATAAAAAAGATCGCACATAAGAAATCACACAAAACACAAATCGCATAAAAAAATACCGCACAAAAACAGGTTCTACTATATTATTTTCTCCGTTTAATTACACCACGGGTAAATAAATAGAAAAATTAAAGTAAAACCAAAGCCATTGAGTCCTATCACGGGGGGGGGCTCTAGGAGCCCAAGGCTTGAGTAACGTTAAATACTTATTTACCCAATTTATAAAATATTTAAGGGGAAACCTGACTTTCAGGGGGGAGGGGGACTCTAACATTCTCTCCGTTACGCCACTGATAAATAGATAAAAACATTACAGTGGCGCCAAAGCCATTAAAATTCATACACCGCATAAAAAATATCTCACGAAACAAATCTCACAAAAAGAAAATCGCATAAAAAGACCTCACAAAAACAGGTTCTACTGTATATCAGACAATCAATTTTGTCCTTAGAAAGGAACTCATTGCTATTAGTGGTGCTCTCGATTATGCTCTCAACTCTTAGTATCTGGATTATGACAGATAGCAGTAGCTCCATCCAATATTTGAAGAATTGGCCAAAAATTATGGACAGTACTAGTCTGGATATTTTATCCAAATCGGTTTGGTCAGAGGAATGTGTCCAGTGGATATCATCGCATGTGGGTGTGCCTGAGAACGAAGCAGCTGATGAGCTGGCTGGTTGGGGTTGTGATCTATCTAACCGCTGTTCCACTGTCTTAAGCCATTCGGAAATTCATTTCCTCCACAGAACTAAAATGAATTTGACTTGGAGAAACTCTCCTGCTCACCAGTGGTACGCAGCTAAGAGTACTGGTCCATCTCTACAGTGCAGGAGTTCCAGGGCTCACATCAGACGGCCTTGGCGCGCTTTAAAAGCGGTCACCTGTGTAGTATGACTTTTGTGCAGAGGTACAGTTTTACTTTACCTGTCCTTGCTCTCTCCCTGCTACTCCTGCTCATTTTCTGGACTGCTGGAACATTTCCCTGAGACAGTTATTTGAAGATTAAGACCTGGTGTGCGACACTATTTTGCGAAAAGGTCAAACGGACTTGGTGTAGGCTTTCCTGCTCCAAGGGGATTGGAAACAACAACAAAATATCAGACAATAAAATGCATCGGTTTATGAAAAAGAAAACTCCGATTTATTTAACTTGTAGCCATACAAGTAAAAAAAAAGTTTATTTTATAAAATTATATCTAACAACAAAACCTTGTAACACACTCAATGTAACAATATATACTATCTGAATTCTTTACCGCAATCCACACGATCAATTCTACTAACAAGGAAGCCCTTTGCAGAAACCACTACTTCCTACTTATGGACGAGAAGAGCAAAAATACTCAATTCCTTATTCGCAATCAGGCCATGAACTTATTGACTGACACTTTTCGAGCAGATTACACCACATTTGTAGGTTCAAGACCAGGAAATAAAAATCAAAGAAGTTATATCCCCTTTCTAATCCTCACCCATACAAATGAAATGTGGTAAAAAAAGAAATACAAAAAGTACTGAAAGAAGACGATAAAAGAGAGTAAGGATTTCTTTATAAGCGAGTCTGAGAAACAGAAGAAATTGTGGAAAGGCATTGAGAGGGGGTCAAGAGATATAAGATTCCTAGGAAACTCTCGGCTGCATTTAGGTCTATATAACCTCCGAGAACGAGGACTGGGTAAATATCTATCGCACTTCCTAGTGTAACAATGGTACTGGGATAAAACAAAAATTATTTGCGAAAAAAGGTAAAAGGTAAAAAAAAGAAAAAAGAAAAGAAAGAAAAGAGTAGTTTGATTGAATAACTATTAGAGACATTGATTTCTTTTTACACAAAAGAATAAACATTTTACTGTTAAAGGTATTCTTAAAGCAATATTCCCGACGATAATAATGGATTTTAAAATGGAATAAACCAATGGTACAAATGCTTTGAGTCTAAAAACAAGAATTTATTTGTAGCAACACACTTGCTTGTTGAATGCATTTACATAATTTTGTATTTATATTTGCATGAAGAATGTGAATGTATGAATTACAATTTTATCATTCGAAAATATTTAAATCATGAATATAAAATAATTTTGTTGTATACAAAGAAAATATATATTATACATAAATTTCTATATAAGTTGATTTGTCGAAGAGTAAATAATGTAAACACTGATTGTAATAATATATAATGAACTGTTTCTCATAATCATTTCAGTTTAGCATACACTCATAATACAAAGTTATTCAAGTAGACGAGTAAAATTTATTTTACAGAAATAATACAAATATTGAAATAATAGTTAAATATTGTATCTACAATTTTCAAAAATCTGTAAATATATTCGTTAAAATTGTAAAGGAGGATTTAAAAAATATAAAGAAAAATTTGTTTCAATATATATACGGTAGATATTATGAAAGTTTTAATTTCTCAATATAAAACAACACGAGGGTTTGTTACAATAAAAAACAAAATTGCGAGGTCAGTCACTAATAGTGACTGACCTCGCAATTTTGAACAACATTCAAGTTACGATGACAACAATTTTACTGTCTCTTCTTCTCACCAAGCTTCTATACCTATCTTACATAAATAAAAAGGAAAAAGTTTGAATTTGAAACCCAGGAACTAAAAATCATACATATATACAAACAATCAATCAAATAAAATGGCAAACTATTATGTTTCAAAGCTGTCATCGACTTCGGGCAGTGAATTAGTTAAGAGTGCTTTACGGAGTTTCAATCCCTTTTTCTTCAGCATAAGACTTATGCATAATATATAGTGCAAAGAAAACTGTTAAAAAAAAAGCCATGATTCAAAAATACTTAAGCCTAAAATATGAATATATAATCATATAGTTATATGTTAAATAATCTCTCTATATAAAAATGGATCTTTGTATGTATGGCCTAGCTTCACTCCAACACCGTTCAACCGATCCTAATAAAAATTGGCATGATTTATAAGTATTTTTGTGTGAAGAAGGGTTTATGCTATCATCTTTGTTTCAGCTCCCCACCAGGTGGCACTAAGGCATATCAACCTTTGCAGCATTCAATCAATCGCCAAGTTGACAACGTGTCGCCAAAAATGATGCTAACTTGGATCTATCGCCAACATTTTGCTATGTTTCCATTTAATCGCCATTATAATGCAAGGAACGGCGTTGCTTTTGAATATTAACATTTTAACATAAAATAAATACTAAAATAAATAATATTAATGTAAAACACATACATAAATAAATTATTTACATTATTTTAAGCGTCCATTACACAAAATTTGTAGCAATGTGTTACTTTCGCTGAGCAAAGATTAGCTTAGGAATGTGTTTTCAAAAATCTACCCACAAGAGAGTTACGGGGAGTTGTAAATTAAAAAAATTCTTTTTATCAGCTCTTAGATCTACAGACTTCAAATTTAACAAATATGTTTTTTTTTTCGGCTGAGATATGCAAAAAGCTTTTTTTTGTTTAATTTGCAATTCATGCAAAATTTACTCATTAAAAACTTCTTTTCCCTTCAATCTGTATTTTTAATTTTTCAATTAACCCGTGCGAAGAACGGGTATACCATCTAGCTAAAATATAAAAGAATAACTATTGCATAAAAAGAAATAAGAAGCAAAAAGATAAGTAAACACAAGTTCAAAAATTGATCATAAAATTATCAGAATTTTCCTATCTCAGTTATGTAAGATATTTACTATAAGACCTTCACTTCTTAAATGCATTATATGTTTATATATATTATATATATGGGGGTCCGTATAACTTTTTTTCCTTTTTAGTGATACGTAATCTATTAAGTGAGAACCATGATATAGGAAATTTGTTTGTTTTAACATTTGTATGAAATATGTTTTTAATGAAATATTTGTCTGCATTTTGTTTGGGAAGCTTATATATATATTGATGATCAGTTAAACAAAATGCATCAAAATTAAAAAAAAGTTGAAATCGATGGGTCTATTGCAATAAGAACTCCAAAAAATAATTAGGTTACATACATCTATTTTAGGACTAAAAGGTTTTTAAATAAAATTCGATGGGAGCATTTTTTTCATTAAATAAAGTAAATTCGACACATTAATCCTACAAAATAAAATTGAGGTTAAAAATTAAAAAAAAGCCTTGTAGTTTTCATCTTTTTTTAAAATTAAATAATGAATTCAATGTTAACGCTAAGCAGATTAAGATTTAAAAAAATATACGAGCATGATCAAAGAAACGACATGTTGTCTAATTATTCTGGGACAGGTAGTGGGAGATAAAAGGTATTATAACTAAGGACAGGCTTGTCTCAGAAGCAAATTATGGCAGCTGCAACTTAATTTTTTTTTTACAGTAAAAGGTTTACCTGCATAATAAACCTTTTGCTGTTAGAGAGCAATTTTAATACAAAATCTTCAGCAAAATTAAGTTGGACTCTACTTCCCGAAACTGTGTATTTAGCTTTCCAAAATTGCTTGTTCGCCATAAGTTTCAGTTTCTTTAATTACTGAATTCTTGAGCCTTAAAACTTGAGTTTCGAGTCAAGTAAAGGAATTGTAGAATGTTTAACGAATGATAATATTCTGGGATTTGGTTGATTTAAAGTAATGTTGACTTTCATTCGAAATAAGTGGGATTTAACAAACTCTCTTACTCTATTTTTACTTTATGGAGTGATAATGACAATTATATTCGCTAAATGAAAGACTTTATTTAATATAGATTAAAGAACTAGGGAGTTTGTAATACATTTCTGTTCAAAATATGTCTGATTTAACTAACTCTTTTACGATATTTTTACTTTATAAATGATAACAATGTCATAATTAAAAGCAAGGTTTTTTTTAATAATATAGATTAAACTATTACTAAGTTGTATGTATATATATTTCCGTAAAAAATGTTTTTCCCCTTCGAATACTTATGTATTTACATGAACAAACTCGATTAGTTCTCCGTAATTTAATTTCCTAGATTAAATAGGAAAACTTATAGTATATTATTTCTATCCCCATAATTACATAAGAAAAAGTATTATTTGAAGTGTTAGTACATGCAACTTGATCGATAAACGTAATTAAACCTTGTTTATATACTGTATTCATTATGAGAAAAAGTTTATATACAGTGGGCCACAAAAGTGTTCGTACACTTGCAATTTTATAGAATTTAATTTTTTCGACTAATAAAAATTAATATATTGTAATTGAAATTTTTTTATGATATCAGCAACTTATTTTAATGAATGACATAAAATTTTTAAAAATAGTATAACTTTTTTTAAAAAAATTAATTATAAAAAAACTACAAAAAATTTCTCCACAAAAGTCTTCGTACACTTAAAAAAAAATCTCAACGTTTTTTAAATATTGTATTTCTTTTCTTAATTTAGTACTTAGTGGGATATTTTTTATGTCCCGACAGCTTTTTAAGCGTCTTGGTATAGATTTAATCAGTTTTTTTTTTTTAATTTCTGCATCGATTTTTTCCATTCTTCTGTGATTATTGTCTTTACTTCACATTTTGTGTTTATTTGTCACGTTTTTTTTTTCCCGAATTCACTAAAAAAAATGATTGGGGGTTTTTTTCATAATTTGGGGGTGTTTAAAAGAACCCTGGCCAGAGAGCAGACTTGGGGTCATTATCCCGTTTAAAATGAAAGTTTTTTTAATATCCTTTTGGCGGATAAATTTTAAAATTTTCTTTTAAAAAATTTAAAAGAACTCAGATTCACTACAACCAAAATATCAAATTACCTTTTTTGGCCGATTTTTCACCCCCCCGCAAGAACACTTCTATCTCCATGTTTTTTTGATCCAACTAGATTTTTAATTGTTTCAGAAAATTCAAAAATTTAAGCAAATTGATTAGGGTAAGAGACAATTCAACATTTTCGGTTCCGATGGGCCTATAAAACTTGTAAATCAAAAAATAAGGGGTTTAATCCCATGAATTTATGTGGGAAAAAGAATCCTTCATTTCCTGCTTCAGCATGGAAGTGAAATTTTTCTGGCGTGGGGTGTAAATTGGCCTGAATTAGGGGAATTTTTTTTTTTCATGGTATTATGAATCATAGCTCTATTTAATTTTTTTAAAAGAAATTTAAAATTATCCCCCCGAAATTTGGGTATTAGACACTACTTTAATTTTTTTAAAAGTGTAATGACGCCAAGTGCCGTTCATTGTATGCCACGGGTGTTCTTAACCCCCAAATTATGAAAACACCTCCTCAATCATTTTATTTAGTCTAGTAGAACATATTTATGCGATTCTGATGTAAAAAAAAAAAAAAACGTGACAAATCAAAAAATTTTAATAAAAACAATAATCACAGAAAAATTTTGGGAAAAATCGATGAAAATTACTAAAAACTGTTTTTAAAATAAAAGACGTTTAAAAGCTGTCGTGGGCAAAAAGATATCCTACTAAGTACAAATTAAGAAAGAAATACAATATTTAAAGCTTAGTTGAGATTTTGTTAAGTGTAGAAGACTTGGGCGAAATTTTTTTGTAGTTTTGATAATTTTTTAAAAATGTTATACTTTTTTTAAAAAAATTAAATTATTTTTTCCCATTAAAAAAAGTTCAGATATCAAAAAAAAATTACGTTACAATATATTAATTTTATTGGGAAAATTTTAAATTTTTAAAGAAAAAAGTGGAACACTTTTGTGGCCCACTGTATATACATGCATTTTACATATGTTTGATGGTAAAAAGATTGAAAAACCGATTTAGTTCGATGGTCTCTTAGCAAGGGCGTAGCTACCGCCGTATCAATGATACGGGGCCCCCAAGATACAGGGACTCCAACATTGGCAACTATTGTCCCACTAACAGGGCTCCCATTTTAAAAAAAGGGCCCCAAAGGGAAATTTTTTGATACCCTCCTAAGAGCTAGCTCCCGCCAGTGCCTTTTTAGATAAAAAAAAAATATACATGGAGATAATCTGTTTTCCCTTTTTAAGGTACCCGATAATGGAACCGTGTTTTTAAAAAGCGTATAAATGGATAATATTTAAAATTTAAAAGGTGTCACCTTGTTTAGAAAATGTATAAAAAAATTTTTTTTTAAGAATATTATTACAAAAAAGGGGTTATTTTACAATATTTTGAGAAAAAAAGGGAGCATAGAATAAATTTTAAAAAATTTATTTTTTTTTTTTAAAAATTTTATTATAAAAATTTTCGCCCTTATATAGCGCAAACCTCGGCCAGGGGCTCAACTAGAAGTTTTGAAATATATAAACTTAGAAGTGGGTTTATCCATGTTTTACGACAACAGGGGGGAGACATTTTTTAAAAAAAAACGCCAAAAATTTTTTTAAAGGGTTGTAACTCTGAAAATAATGTGAATTTTTCAAAACTCGTAGTTGAGCCCTGTAAAAGACCCAACTATATACAAGCAAAAATATTATTATAATAGAAGCTTTTTTCACAAAAGGAGAACTTTTTTAAAAAAAAGGTTTTTCCCTGGGTTTAAATTTTTCCGACATATTGTATTTAAATAATTTTTTTTTGGCAAAATGTCCTTAAAACAATTTTATACATGTATTCTAATCTAAGTGACACTCAATATCATGAAAAATATCCATTTAAGTCCTTTTTTAAAATCACGGTTTCGAATGTAGTCGGATACCTTAAATGAACAAACTACCAATTTGCCAATGAGTATTAAGTTAAATGAATTCAAAAAGCAAAAAGAATCTTCACAGTTGAATGCATTTGAGATTGAAGAAAATTATGATATGCAAAACAACGACATGAACTCGTAATTTCAAAACCCAAATGAACACTTCTAACTATGTTCAGAGTTGAATACCTGTAGGGAAATTTCGTATTAATTATTTACTATTCATTGGAGCCTTATCTGGTAAAATTTTTTATTCTCTTTATATTTGTGACAGTAATATATGTACTCTAGTTATCGAATATCTTTTTCTTTTGCTCATAAGAACATGAAAACAAAAAAGATTTAGCAACTAATAATTTTTGTTTTACAGCTCTTGATTAAAACCTATTTTCCCGGGAATATAAAAAAGAAAACCCCAAAAAGGGTTTACCAAGAAATAGAATAAATCGTCAGTTTCAGATAACGAGGGAATATGTTCATAAAATATAATTCGAAAAAACTTCCAATTTTATACAGTTATAATCTTTTAGGGGAATAATTAAAGAAAAAACTTCAAAGTATAACTGATAAAATAAAACTTCCTTAACCCTTTGTAAAACCATGTGTTAAGTACATTGACCATCAACTTTATTCATTCTTAAATGTCGGTGAAAAGCTATTTTCCCACTTGAACTTGCAGAATTTCCGCTAGCACAGCAACTGATTTCTAGATTTTCAAGTTGTAAGCACAAAGGATGACTTGTAAGTTACCTGAGCTGCAAAAAAACTGTTCCGAAAGACGTAAGAATAACTGAAATTGGTGGCTATTCATGTAAGTTTTACAAGAAACATATAGACGTTACCTTTTGTGCTCTACTAAAGCGCGTGAGAAGAGAACAAGATACATTTGTACAGCTTACAATATCCTTTTATATTGATTCTTGTTTTTTGAAGTTACATGGAAAGCAATTATAAATTCTTAAATTTTTAAATACAAAATATATCTCATTTGAAACTTCTTTTGTATATTTTAGTATTTCCAAATTATATTTTACAAATATTATGCAATGAGATATAAAAGAAAGAAAAAACATAAGATGTCCTACTTCTAAATAGCTTTCAGTGGGTGGTTTGAAACATACTCCCCATTCTAAAATCATCTAAAAAAATCAAATGGATTTTAGGTAATATGCTACTATGAATTTGTTTTTAAATGACTCTCAGTCCCTCCAAACTACTTTAACGTAATAATGCTACAACACAATGACTAGACTAGATGACATGCATTATTTTTAGCCTTAACAATGGGCCCTTTTTGGGCATAGGCCTTTTGGGGAGGGGAGTTAAAAATTTTTCGACTACGTTCGGAACCGTAATTTTAAAAAAAGCGCATAAATCAGTGTTTCTCAAACCGGGGGCCCCCTGGGGGGCGCGATAAACCCCGCGAGGGGGGGGCGAGCAATTTTCGAAAATAAAAAATTAAAAAAAATTTTTTTACTGGAATGAAATAAAAAAAAATTTCTGACATAATAAAAAAAAAATTTTCCGATATAAATTTTTATATATCATCTGCGAATTTCGTCATAAAAAAAAAAACTTCTTCCAAAACCTCATTATCTATCTTTGAGATACTATAACCAAAAAAAAACATTTTATTTGATTTTTCGGTAATCCCATGATGAAGATTTTTTTTTTACGTGTTCTTTTTTAAATTTAAAATACTACTCTTTCAGAGAAAAAAAAAACCAAAAAACCCAAATTTTTAAACCCCCCAAAAATTTTTTCGCGCCCCTCCTTATACATTAATAAATTACTGAATGCAAAAAAGCACTTTGACGCTATAGCTACAATAAAAAATCTTAATTATAAACCGTACAAATTAATAACATAAAAAATTTTGTTATGTTACTTTTAAGCAAAAAAAAAAAAAATTAATAATAGGATAATTATGATGTTTTTTCCCCTTTTTTTAATTTTTAAATTGGAACATATTGCAAAATGGGTGGCTGCTAAAAAGAAAAAAAATATAGATATCACAAATATAGAAAAAGAACTCAGGGGGTAATTTCTAAAAACTTTACTTTGAAGAAAAAGCCCATGGAAGCGCAATACTTATTAACCTTTTTCTTAATTTAGTATTAATATAATATAAGTATTAAATTTTTTTTTATATGTTACTCTTGTAATATATATTTTAAGTAAATTACTTTTTGAATGGGTTAATATGTTATTTTTTTTTTCTAATTTTAAATTGAAACAGATGAAATAATATTTAATTTTAAAATTTATTTCCTTCAAGATCCATTTCTAAAATACAAATGTCAAAAAAAATAGCATAAACTATGTTGCTCTTTATCATATCCATTACATCTGGATTCTCCCGGGAAAGTTTATGTGAATCTAGGCAACCTAACAGACGTCTGCATAAAACATGTAAAATGCTGTAATACAATTTAGTCGCTTGGCCGAATCGATTAGCAACCGAATTTTTTGAATACATTTCATAATTCCCGGTTTTTGTAATTTCCCGTATTAAATATTTACGGCAGTGGATTAAAACAAAATCATAGATATATTTTTAAATCACAGCGAGCATTCAACGATAAAAAAAGCATCAACAAGTACACAGACAAGTGCAAATTGATAGCAAGTTACGAATGGGTTAGATCCATTTCAAAATACTTCAGAAGGGCCTCAACTGCCGAAAAAGAGATCTTCATAGATTTCACATTCAGTGACGAAATTAAAGGGCAATTTTGTAATAAATCACTTTTAGAATTCTGGATAGAGGTGGATGCTAAATTTTTTCTGCACTGAAAACAAAAGCATTTCGTATACTATTACTATTTTTAACATCATACTTTTGTGAATCCGCATTTTCTGCAATGGCTACTTTGAAGACAAATTATAGATCTGAGATAAATATCAAAAAAATAACTCTGAGTGTCCATTTCTAATTTTAGCCTTTTTAAAAAAACTTTGCTCTGCAAGACAAGCCCATGGAAGTCACTGATAATTATTAAACTTGTTCTTATACTGGCTGAAGTACCCACTCTTAACACGAGTTTATTTTTTTAAAAAATGATAAAACATTATTCTTGATATAATAGCTTAATTGTAAGGAGAGTAAAACCAAGTGTATGACAATGTATACAAAAATGTCAAATGATTTATTGAAATGAATACTCATATTATAAAAGGTTTTGAATGAACTGCAATTTTAAGCCTCGCAGAATTAGCATTTAGAATAAATGTTAAGTAATAAAAAAAAGAATATAAAATTCTAATGAGTAACAATTGTGTTATTTTTTAATATTTAAAGCGAGAAAGCCCGGGATCAGGTGTGCACTCGATACTAACGTTAATGGTCGCGGGGAGTGATGAAACCCCATTTTTTTATAATTATTTTCAATATACAAGATAAAAATCACAGTTTCAGTGAATAATTTAACTAAGAAAAATATATTTACCTATTTCGGATTTTTCTATTTGTCTTTCATAATTTGAGAAAATATCCAATAAAACTGAACTAAATTGTTCCAAATGTGCGTGACCTTAATAAAGGAGACAAATCACAAACACTTTTTGCTAACGTTACAGGAAAATTATTTGCAAGCAAAACTGTCACATTTTGTTCACTTTATTGTAATTTTAATGTCCTTTGATGATCGACAAATATCCTTTTGAACTTTTTTTTTGCTTTTGTCTTTTGACAGGGTTGGGAAATGCATTTTGCGGTACACTTTTGGCTTCATATT
This sequence comes from Trichonephila inaurata madagascariensis, assembly GCA_019973955.1. Lineage (NCBI taxonomy): Eukaryota > Metazoa > Arthropoda > Arachnida > Araneae > Nephilidae > Trichonephila > Trichonephila inaurata. The sequence continues at coordinate 13,188 of BMAV01011129.1, forward strand.
TTCTTGATAAAGTTCTTAATGTAGCTATTGAAAATTTTCCTTTCGTTTCATGTTTATTGCTTTTCTCAAATTTACTTTCGCTAACATGATTAATATGCATTATTTCAGCAAGTGTTTCCCTTTGATCAGCTTCAATTTCCTTTCAGAGAGATCACAGATGCCCAATCCTTTTCTTATATTCTGCTTATTTATTTACATTTATAAACCATAATCAGTCATACAACATCACAATTAAAACCCCTAAGTTATTCATAGGGGAAAATGCAGCATTTTCAAGAAAATATTTTTGAAAAATGGTGGTCGTGCCGGAAACCGGTCTAAACAAGTACCTGATTCTAAAAAACGTTTGCCACCCCAAAAAAGGAGATATGTTATCAATTCATTTTAGCTCCCCCTTAAGATTGTCATATTAGAGGATTCTCTGTCAAGGTCATTGGTAACAAATAAACAGTTTTCCCAGAAATAACGATTTTGTATTTTATGTTTCAGTATACTCATAAAAGTAAAATATAATAATCCTTCAAAGTGCTCAATATTTTATCCATGTATCATAAAACTCTTTCACTCGTGAAAAAAGCGCGCAACAGAATTATATAATTTACAACTTCCTAAAAAACAGGGATGCAGGTAACCCTACCATAAGTTCGACAGCCAGCAAAAGTAATTTTAGATTAAAAGAAACGTAATAAAAAAAATCTCTCATCGTAGGATTACAGCAAAGCAAACAAAATATATTTTTTTTATTTAGTTATGGGATCAAAGATAGCTAATGAGGTTAAAGGGGTAGAATCTTTTTTTTTTGATTATTTTTTTCAAAATAATATATATAAATCATATCAGTGTATATCTGTATTTTTTTATATCAGAAAGTATTTTTTTTTTTCTTTCCCAGAAATTAAATTTTTTTAACCTTTTTTATTTTCGATATGCTCTTTCCCCTTAAAGGTATCGCGCCCCCGGGGGCGCCCCCCCAATTTTGGAAAAACACTTTTTTTGGGAATAAAAAATTATCACTTTTATATTTTGAAATATTGTACAGGGGGCAGGGGAAAATGTTTTTGCGCGGTTTACCTTCGAATTTATTGCGGGTTAGTTACGCCCCTTTTATTATTTTTTTTTTCATTTGGGAAGTTGTAAATGTTTTTTTGCGTTTTTCCCTTTTGTAAAATATTTTATGATTTTAAAAAAGCACAGGGGGCATTTTTGAATTATTTGGGCCAAGATTTTTTTTTTGAGTATTCCCAAACATATGCATAATGAAAAACGTTTACCAATTTTTAGAGCATCCATATTGTATTAAATACATTTTTAATCCGGGAGCGGTACGCCGACACGAGTGCACGAAATCGGAAATTTCACAAAAACTTTTTAAATTGTTACCAATGGCCCTGACACTTTTCCCCCTGTTTGACAGTTTTAACGTGAATTAAATATATTTGTCACATATCCCCCTTTTTTTTGGGAGTGACAAACTTTTTTTAAATCTTAAGGTACTTTTTTTTGAGACTGAGTTCCCGGTGCATTTTTTTTCCAAAATTTTTTTTCCATGCTACACCCCCCAACCCTATGAATAATTTGTACTTCGACTGCCTTGTTGTACGACCTTTGGGGTTTTGAAAAATGATGAACAGTTAAATGTTTGGGTAAGGTATTTTTTAAAAAAAAAAAGGGGCACGTTATCTCTATTAAAAGATGTTAAAACTGAAAAAAAAAAGGGATGAACCTCTGAAATAATGCATAAAAAAAATTTAAAAAGCATGAACATGAAACGAAAAAAAAATTTTTTCAAATGCTCCCAAAAAAACCCCATCAACTAAAATATGAAGCTATAAGTATCAGAAACACACTTTGCTTTGTCAAAACAAAAACAAAAAAAAAGTTCAACATGTATTTGTCAACATCAAAGGTTAAAATTACAATAACTAGAACAAAATAACAGTTTTGCCTGCAAAACATTCCTGTAATGTTGCGAAAAGTGTCTGTGATTTGTGCTTTTTAAAGGTCACGCAAGAAACATTTTAGTTCAGTTTTCTTGATTTTTTCCCAAATTAGCAAAGAAAAAATTGAAGTCTTTTAAAGAAGGTAAGTATATTTTTTCTTAAGTAAATTATTCACTAGAATTACATTTTTTTTGTGTACTATAAAGTAATTATGAAAAGGATTGTGACTAAAACCCCCGCGACCCTTAGTATCAGGATCGCCTGCTCCCGGGTTAAAACGTGTTGAAGACTTTTTACAAATATTAAAAAAATACAATTTTTTCATCGGAATTGCATGTTATTGTTCATTATTCAACATCAATTTTAAATGTAATTCTGTGGGCTTAAAATTACAGTTCCCAAAACTAATTATAATTTGAGCAATCATTTAAAAAAATCATTTTACATTTTGAAACATGTCTCGCACTTGGCTTTACTTTTCCCCACAATTCAGCGATTATATCAATAAATTTTTTTTTCTTATAAATGAACCGTGCAAAGAGGGGGACTTGCCGGTATACTTTTAATGTATCAGTGTGCTGTCAAAGTATTTATAACTAATTAATTTAAAACAAATTAAGAACAAGTTTAATAAGATTAGCGACTTTTATGGGGTTGTCTTGCAGAGTGAATTTATGGTTGAAACTGACCCTCTGATTTCTTTTTTTATATTTAGTTGATATCTATATTTTTTTCTTCTAAAAAGCCCCTCGCATTTTTCAATATGTTCCAACTTAAAAAATTAAAAAAAGGAAAAAAAACATAATGATTATCCTTTACTTATATTTTATTTTTTTGCTTAAAAGTAACATACAAAATTTAATACTTATGTTTTAATTTGTAAGGTTTTTAATAAAAAAATATTGTAGCTTTAGCGTCAAAGTCATTATTATTGCATTCAGTACTTATTAATGTATAAGGGGCGCGATAAAATTGTGATTAAAAAAAAGGGGGGGCCAGTATTGATAGTTTGAGAAGCACTGGCATAAATGGATAATTTTCAAAAATTTAGTGTCACTTAGATTAGAATTTGTAAAATTGTTTTAAGGACATTTTGGCAAAAAAAAAAAAAAAAATTAAATACAATATTTTAGCAAAACAGAATAACCTTTTTCAAAACGTTCTCCTTTTATACAAAATGCTTCTAAAATAATAATATTTTGCTTATATAAAGTAAAGACTTTTTAAGAGAGTCTGAACTATTTTTTTTTGAAAAATTCACATTATTTTCAGAGTTACAACCCATTGAAATAATTATCGGGGTTTTTTTCTTTAAAAATTTTTCCCCCATTTGGGCGTAAAAAATGGATAAAAACCCCTTCTAAGTTATATTTTTTTTTTAGTTGAGCCTCTGTACAGAGGTCTGATCATACACAGGCAAAAATTTTTTAAAAGTATTTTTCACAAAAAGAATATTTTGAAAAAGGTCGTTCTATGTTCATTTTTTTTCAAAATATTGTACTTAAATAATTTTTACTGTAATAATGAACAATTTTTTTATACATTTTCAATATAAAGGGCACTAAATATCATAAAATGATCCATTTATACCTTTTGAAAAACATGGTTCTGAATGTATTCGGGTACCTTAAATATAACAGACAATTGAACATTGGTTTTAAACAAAAACCCGTTTTTTAAATTTTTTCAATAAATGGAG
>BMAV01011132.1:0-29732 GCA_019973955.1 Trichonephila inaurata madagascariensis
TTCCCAAATTTTTAATCTACTTTAAAATGCTCCCTGCGCATTAGTTTTTAAGATACATACATAATTTTTATTTTTATATATATTATATAGATAAACTACAGCAAAATATATATGTATATAGATTTTAAATTTGGATAAAATTTGATAAAAAAAAATAAACTTTCTATACTATATGAAATATTTCACCAATTATCTCACATTCAAAGTATTAGAAAAAACACACACACACAAAATATGATGCGTTAAATTTTTTAGAAAACTAATGCACACAAATTTGTGAGTAATATCATCTTCCATAAGTTGAGAACATTTCAAAAAGATTTAACGTAATTTGAAACGCAAGGATCATTTTACGTAACAATGAAAAGCAAATATTTACGAACTAAGATAAGTGCATTTTAAACATTTATTTGATTCAAATAAAAAAAAAAAAATTCAGAATTATTTATCAAAATATTAAGAGTCTTTAAACAGAAGTATTCTATGAAATATAAAGAATAATATTAACATAACAAAAAAATCAAAACCGCAATTTTGACTAAATTTACGTTTTGAAGGTCCACCATCCTCTTAAGTACAACGCCACCTAGCGTCGAGCGAAGAAGTTTCCAACCATGAGTTGCTATGTAAATTTGAAACCTTGTGATGATCCTTAACTCCCCATAAATTTTGTCCCAATGATCCTGAAACACCCACACTATATATAATTTTTAAAATATTTTTATAGCTTTAGATTAATGATACAAAATTATAAAAAATTATTTGTATCATTTAGGAAAATGAGATTATGATACGCATACTAATATGATGAGCACCGAACTGAATTGATAAATTACAAATTGTGTTTCATGATTTTATACAGAAAAAGCAATTGTTCCTGTGTAAAATCCTTACTCTACTAGTAATTCTGTACAAAACAAATTTAGCTGTTCGTGTCAATAGTCACATTACGGCATAGGTATTGCAGCAACAAAAATAGAAAAAAATAATTATGAATTTGCTTTTCTTTAGCCATAATCTATTATATAGTTGACATTTTTACTTCACATTCGGAAGTTTCTTTGACGAAAACAGAGGTTGCTAATCGGCATGACTGACAGAAATGGATAGATAACCTCAAATGCTTGTTTAATCCCTGGACATCCTCGGCAACGTGTTTTATGGCAGGGATCTCGGCAAGCAGATAGAAACCACCAACGAAAGTCTACCCTTCTCGTATCATGCTCCAATACCCTGCCTAACATATTCTTTTGATATTGTCAATTTTCGGGAACAAAAAAGAGTAAAATATAATTATTCAAAAAAATTAGTATTAAATATTAAAATTAATTATTAATGACCAATAATTAAACTTTACGTACGATTATAATCAATCGAAAAAAAATTAAAGAGAACCCGAGAACCTCCCCCTTCCTTTTGAGGGCCACTAATTTCAGCATAGCGTAATTAAAGAGTATCGCAGTCTTCGAAATAAACAAATCGCAAAAATTTATTACTTTATGAAAAATTCCTGCAGTGAAACAGCTAATCCAAATGGAACCGAGCATAATATTAATTAAATTATAATTGACATATTTTCACTTCATGATTATTAATGTTTGGTTTTAATATCTAATAATATATATATATATATATATATATATATATATATATATATATATAATATATATATATATATATATATATATATATATTTATATAATCTGTAAGTTTTTAGAGCATGTATAATGTAAATATAAAAAAAAAATTCCTTTCATCTATCATAAAACAATATGAATAATTCTTGAAATTCTAATATTACTAAGCGATCTTTATTTTATATTTAACAATGGGAAAGAGTCATTCAAAATTTTAATGATAAGATAAAGCTCGAAAGAGCTGGCACTGTCTTCCCCTGCTCCCAGTAACCAGGAGTATGCAAAAATTCGTAAGCAATGGGGAGTGGATCCTAGCTGGGCACACTGCTTGTCGACAAAATTTTGGCGGTAAAGTTTTACAATATGGCAACCCTTACGGACTGTACAGTTTGGTGGCTAAAAAATGGCAACCCTAAAGCCGGTCGAGCAAAAAAAAAAAATCGGGGATAAGTGGACATCGTGCATCCCTGACACTGCTTGCTGCAACATGTGTTCACCCCTGCTCTAACTTTCTTCCCCACGTGTTCCAATTTTTTGCTTGATTTTGCACCGGTTGTTAGAATGGCTTTGCGAAAGAAAATTGCTTGAAAGTGAGGCAACCAAAGGTTTTTTTTGTTTTGCTTGGAGAAATAGGAAATAAGGCTGTTTTAGATTGGGTTATGAAAGAAGGATTAATTCCCCCCAGATATGTGCCCGAAGTGTAAAAAGGATATGCGTTTAGTTGAACGAAAGGGTACGATTGATGGTTTTCAGATGACCAAAAAGAGTGAGTTAAGTGATTTTTTACAATTTTTAAAATGCTGTTCTTCCTTTTTGTGTAAATACATGTGTTTTCAGTGTCCCTGACGCCATTATGGAATACTCTGTTTTAAGGATTTTCGAACAGAACTGAGATCCTCAACCCTCCCCTTTTCTTTCAGCTTCCGCCCCCTGACTCCGTTTGGGAAACAACGTGTTTCTTAGGATTTTGAGCACCAGCTAACATCGTCAACCCACCGATTTTTCTTCGTGTTCGTCCATGACGTCATTTTATGAAACACGGATTTTGGCGCCATTTAGCAAGGAAAAAATGGCGCCAAAAACAGCAGTGTGCCCAGCTAGGATTTTATCTGGATTTTAGGAATAACCTTAAAATTATTTTATTTGCAGTACTACCCATTTTTTCATCGAAAAAGCAGAGTGCTAATACTTTAAAGTAATGGAAGTCATTATTCAAGTGTAGAGAAATAGTCTTTTAATAAATAAAGTATCATTAATGTGTATTTAAGCATTTTATGATATTTTCTTATAAAGCAATATGTTTAATATATCAACTCTGGGCCTATAATGCATAAACGTGGCGCTATCTGCATGTGCAGCCTAATAAAACATATTGTCAGAAAATTCTGGAAGCAAGTGATATACATATTTTAACATAATTTTAAAAATTTTCACAGACTATTTATGATATTGTTACATTTCGTGGGGTTTTAAATGAGTAGTTTACGTTCTCAGTAAAAGTTTTACACCCGAATAATGTGATTTCATTGTGAAAAAGTGTTTAGTTACCTTTGTAGTACATTTGAAAGTCTTAATTTATTTTTCCTGATTTTCAGTTTCCTACATATTTTTTACGCAAAAATCTGATACTTGGGTTGAACTTTTCTATTTCACATTCTAGCACATACTTCTCACAAAAATAAAAACAAGTCATATATTATTTAACAACTCATACTTCTTCCTGGAAAGCAAGCTTTTAAACTGTAATAATTTTACTCACTTAATATCCATTTATTTACAACCACAAATACATATGAAAAATCTATTTTATACTAGAACACACACATATATATTTGGTGCCTGTAAAGGCACTCAAGTAAATAATAGCTACAATTCAACACAGTAAATAGCATAGTCAGACCCGGATTCTCTCATTATTCACAAGCCGCCGGTACTTCTAACCCCAAAATCAACCACCAGATGGCACCACTCCGGGCAAAGAATTTCCTTGCTGCACTTGGTAACAAAACCAGGCCAATCAACCAAGTCCCTCATCCCCCATCACTGTTAATAATACAAACAAAGTGGAGCAATAGATCTAAATTTTATTACTCAAACTCTCCAGCAAACTATTCTCGCCCTCAATGCGTTTACTCAGCAACTCAGTAATGCAGCAATTCTCCCCACACCTCAACCTAAAAGCTCAAAAGAAACTAATTAAATAAAAAAGAATTGAGCGCACTGTTTGATGCGCGGGCTAATGGAAAGAATTGATGATTAGTCGCTCATTGATTGGCCTGAGTTTGTGTTCATGGAATGCAAACGGCTTATTATAAAATCGTAGAATTCAAACTTTTGTAGAGAAGTACTCCCGACATTATACTAGTGCAGGAAACAAAATTGAGACCATCTCACAAATATTAGAATTCTTAATTACACCTGTTACAGGGAATGATCGTGTGGTGGAAGGTCACGCGCAAGGTGGTACAATTATATTACTAAAAATTCATTGAATCATTACAACCCACCAACACCCCAAGTAACTTCATTACGCCGAAGCCACCATTGTTACAATTAATCCACCAAATTTCAACCCACTTACAATCACCTCAGCATTTATATTCCCTTCAAACGCGGACAATATGCTATTCACCCTTGACTTAGAAAATATTTTACAGATCAACAGTAATTGTGCGATTTCATGATTTTAATGCCACACACAATGCGTGGAACTGCTCCCCATAATTCCACTGTGGAAACCAGCTTAAAACTTTACTGATATTTTAGACATCGTCATTGCCTTCCCAGATACCCGATCAGATTCGCATATAATTCTTCAAATACTCTAGATTCTGTTCTTATAAACAACTTCATTATCCATATATACAATCATTTCTATTCCGGAACTTTCTTCAGACTATAATCCTGTCTTTACTTAATTTTTCTTTAACTCCAATATTCATAATGATAACTCTAGAGCAGTTACCACATGTTGGTCTAGTTTCTCAGATTACATTAACAATAATATTCAAATTTGACTACATTAACACACAATCCTGAAATATTGGAAATAAAATCAATCTGTTCACAGAAACTGTTCGCTCCGCCCACGATCAATACGCCTCCCGTCCACAATCACAAACAAGAACAGCACATACACCCCTACATCACATTCAAAATCTTCTAAGACTTAAAATAAAAGCCAGAAAAACATATCAAAACACACTAAACCCAATACACAAAAACAAATTATAATAGACTGCAGAAAATTATTAAAAAGAGCTTAAAAATTCCCCGCATCAAAACCTGGAAAACTAAACTAGAAGCAATGAATACTCAAGACAACTCCCTTATGGCAATATCAAAAATTTTTTCCGTAAGAAGCGCCCGATATTCCTTACTCTAAATAACACTTGCCATCACTGATGAGCAAAAAGCAAATGCACTCGCTGATTCATTTCAAGATAATCCTTCTTACTGGATAACCCAAGACCAGATAATTTTAATACTAATATAGACACTCTTGTAACTAATACTTCCGGAAAATTTTTCGCTAACCCTCTTCCTATTCATATTACTCCTACGGACCTGGAAGAAGTTACGAACTACGCAAGGAATTTAAAATAATAAAGCTCCAGGTTCGGATTTAACACTACTAATAAAAATGATCAAGAAACTACCACTTCCTTAAAGCTTTACTAATTCTCACCCACTTAATAAATAGATTTAAATTAAGACATTTTCCAAAAAAACTGAAAAAGCTATTATCTTCCCAATTAAAACCAGGAAAAGTATATACATCTTCTCTACTAGTTTTCGTCCAATTTCCCTCTTATCTTCATTAAGCAAAATTGCAGAGCATATCATTTCACACAGGATTAACACCTTTATCTCGGATTCAAATTTCATTAACCTAAATCAGTTTGTTTACTAAAAGACTCTACCTGCCACCCAATTACCTAGACTGACTGAGAAAAATTACTTCTGGATTTCAGAGGAGCCGTTCCACTGGAGCTGTCTTCCTGATATCCAGAAGGCGTTTGATCGGGTCTGACTGCGGGACTAATTTACAAACTAATAATTTACAACTTTCCTCCTGCTTTTAATTCACATCATTAACTCTTTACCTTACTAATAGAACGTATCAAGTGCGAGTCAAAGACACACTTTTCAAATACTTATTTAGTGAATATCGGAGCCCCACAAGGAAGTTTGCTCGGGCCAATAATATTCAACATTTACATAAATGACATACCTACTTATCCTCAGACCAGCTTCCTCAATATTTATGCGGACGATACATGCATAGCCACGACACACACAAAAATCACAAAATACATTACTAAATCAAGCTAAACAATCATTTACAACTCCTAGAAAAACTTTCTTTAATACACATGGAAAATTAAACTTAATATTGACAAAAACTGTTGCGGTTCTGTTTACAAGAAAAGAAAAATCTGCAATACCCCAACACTATACTCCACACCACTACAATGGTCTCAAAACACAGTGTACCTAGGACTATTACTGGATAATAAACTCACTTGGAGACAACACTTTACATATGCGCGAAATAAATTCCGGAATGCCTCTAAGACTAATATACCCCTAATATGCCGGAATTCTACAATGACTACTGAAAATAAAGTACTTACACAGCCGTCTTGCGGCCCATATTGAGTTATGGAGCTGTCCTGTGTGGGATGGCCGCCGCCAATGAAAATTTAAAAATGCTTGATACCTCCCAAAAATAAAACTATTCGAATGATTGTAAAGCAAATATGTATATGAGGAAATTTTGATATTTATAAAAGCACCCTAAAATTCCAACTTTTAAAAATTTTATCAAGAAACTAGCAACTAAATTTTCGACTCTCTTCCACTTACTAATAACAGTCATATACTAAATCTCGAAAATTATGTACCTCGTGATAATACTCAGAAGACCGAGGAGAATTCTCTCCTTGACTCCTATAACCCTCCTTAATATATAAATGATATCATTTGCTTGGCAAATGATCTAGTAAATTTTATATCAATACTTTTTAAAATTTTTTTCAATACCTTTTCTTTACTTTAATTATTCGGCTACTCCACACAGGCAATCTCCCTTTCAATTTTTCTCCTCATTAACTTCAGGGCAGCCAATCTAGAGCCAGATCACTTTCCCCATAGACCAATCACAGGACCACAGCTCTCAGCCACTCAAGATTGCATCTCCCGACCAGAACTTTTCCTCACAGTGCCTTGTAACTACTTCCTCTCACCACGTCTCAACAGCCAATCAGGATGCTCCCTCTCATCAAGCGCACAGCTATCTCAGGCATCATTCACTCTATGATATGGGATGGAGGCCGCTCTGCGAGCCATGTTCCCAGTGACATCCAGCGACATCCAGCGACATATATTTGGTGAACGTGGTGCGCCATCTATTTCAGAAGATATCCGTTCCGCGAGTTGCAAGTTTCCAAAGGGAATTTGTTACATCAGCGTGCATCTAGTCTTGTCAATATTTGAGATGAAAAGCAGGTGGCTCTGTAGAGGGGCGCCATCTAGTTGAAGACGTTATTCTGTTCAGAATGGATCGAACTGTCAGTATATTATTAAAAAAGTAAAACTGGATACTCATTATTTACTACCGATTTCGGCTACATCGAATCGAAAAATTATAGTGTTCATAGAATTTTATTGTTTTTAAGTTTCAGGAAATTTTCGGACTTTATTGGATTTGTAATAGATTTCTTAAGTAGTTTTTGGTTTTGTTGAAAATTTCGTATAACACACATAAACAATAAGCATTTACACAGGGAATGGTTGACTCTAACAAAACTGTAAAATCTGTGGAAATTTTACCTCTCCTTCTTGGTGTAAAAGTGCCAGAATACTATTTTAAGTCATTTTTCTAAATTCAAATTTTTAATTAATGCAGCGAAAACTAACTCCAACCTGGCTACCGCTGCTTATGTTTCGGGGAAAAACATTTTCTTTCCAGTTTTACCATTAGTTCATTTTTTCTCTCTAACTCTCTATATATCTTTTCTCAAATTTTCAATCGTTAATAAATACTTTCTTATTCATCCATTCAAATCCAAATACATTTTCTAAATTTGTAAAGGATGATGTTAATACAGTTTGTCAAAAATTAATACATTAATTAAATTAAAAATGAACAAATAGTAAAAAAAAATAAAAAATAAAACATCATATATATAATGGAAAGTAATTCATTGTACCATGTAGCGCACGGATTGCGTTTCAGAGAATCTGATTTACTTTTTACTATACTATTTTATTAGAATAATTAAATTTAAATTATGAATAAATAGGAACAAGAAAACAAACAAACAAAAAATAGTCCAACACCATTCATATAGAAAGGAAAATAGAAAAATTGCAACGAAAATCGCTTCTTCTATTTTATCACTTGATATTGTGATTCTTGTCATATATATATGTATATATATAAATTAATTGTAATTGTTAATTAAAACAAGTATTTGAATAAAAATAATTTTAATGCCCATGCTTTTTATAAAAGGTCTGAAAAGTTTTTTTCTTCTTTTTTCACATTTTTATGCATTTTCATCCACTTCAGAGCTGTGGTCCGAATTTCAAGTCTGTGTGGCTCATCGGGAAGTTAGTTTAAAATCGATTTTAGAATTCCAACCGGACCAGACATACAAGAAAGCGAAGTAATAAAAACATGGTAAAATAAATTCAAAATAAAGCTTTTCTTTGTTGACCTAAGTAAGAGAATTTTCAATCCTACTTGTGAAATAATTTATAATTCTTTTCAAGTGGAAACGTAATCTCTAATTAGAAGACTTCCAAACCGCCTTAACTCAACCCAACCCTTCTGATTTTCCACGTGATCATGTACCACTCTTAATTATAAATATTCAATTTGACTATGATAAGCTTTACCTTTTTAAGATGCGCCGCAGCTTAAAATTGATTGAGATATGTTTCACACGAAAAAGCTTTAGACGACATATCGGTTAACACGAAATATTACAGCGGTCCCGACATACAGTGGATTTTAATGCATTTTTTTTCTGTAAACACAAAACAAAAATCGGTTAACACGAAAAGATTTCTTCTGGGAAGTTAATGAACATAATACGGAAAACAAATAATGAAAATTACAAAATACGGACTGTCCTATTTTTATCATCGGCAGAATTCATTCCAGAAGATGACACAATAATATGTGTACAACCCCAATTATGCAAACCAAGACATTCCGGAGCTTGTTCAAAGCTCAAAAAACATCGATAATGTAAATTTCGATGATGAATATAAAATGAAAAATGCAATTCCTGTTCCCACATCATCCAAAATGAGGAACGTTATGAAAAGTAAGCGCAAGTTATTTTGACGCACATTAAAATAAGTGTTCGAATAACAAAATGGACGATATCGAACAATTCGATGCTAAAGAAAAATAATACAAATAAAAATTTCAGTTTATTCTTCTCGAAAATAAATCAATTTTTCTTTTTTCAAAAAAATTGTTAATTTTTTTTTTGTTTCATTGATTTCTATTACACATCTTTGTAAATAAGAGAAATCTGTGATACACATGGGTTTTTTTTGCAATTTCTTTAACACCGCGCTCGCGCGAAAAAAATTTTTAGTTTCCTGTTTTTAAGCTCTTCCACTGTAATTATATGTCAACGCCGCAAAAGTAACGGATTCATAAGCCATTTTATTACAACATAGTACTTTAAATATAGTGCAATTTCCTAGCGGTAACAGAATATTGTTGCACTAAATCTGGGAACGAAGCAAAGCGACGTTCCCGACTTATAGGAACGAATAATTTTTGAACAGGAAAAGGTAAAATGAATGAATCATATTTAATGAAAAGGGTTGAAAATAAAAAGTGGTAACTCTTAAAAAAGTAATTGTCAGAATATTTGTTATGTGACCATGAGGGCAATAGTGTTGAAATGGTCAATTATATGTATTAGAAGACAAGATATGCGATTGTGAGAAACAATCAAAGTATTGAAATAAACTTGTATTATATGCAATATCTATAATTGGAAATATTATCAGATTTATCAAAAGCAACAATGAACAAAAATATAGAGTACAGGTACAAAGAAAGAAAATGTCAGTTCATGATTAATTTTTTATTATCAGCTTGGTCATTATTTACGGTAGATGCAGCAAGGAAAAACCATTTATATTTTAGTTCAAACATATAATAATTGCATTCATACTTTTAACATTTGATGAAATTGCATTTTTGAGAAATAAACAGTATGAGTTTCCTCATTTTTATTTGATTCATTGAATATGTTATGTTGAAGCTTCTTTCTTTCCTTTTTTGATTAATGTACATGCCTTTAGTAAACAGAAAATTTTATATCAACAGTGTGCTTGACAAAAGTTACATTTCAAAATAATTGGGAAATAATAAATTTACGAAGTGAAAAGATCTCACAGCAATAATTCCAATAATTATTGCATTAATTTCTGAAATTTGTAGTGGACAAAATATATACATTATTATAATACTATTCAAATAACTAAAAAATTGCCATTGTGATATGACAAAAAATGGAGGCGAGGTAATGTTTGGGGGTTACACGAGGAAGTTTTTATTGGTAATTAACAAAAATTTAGCAGTTAGTTTTAACTTCGTTACGTACACGATATTATATATTCCAAAGAGAATGCGAAATTATATTAGAAACAAGTGCTGTCCTGAATACTTAAGTACCTGATTTAAACTTCTTTTGACGTTACATCGGACATAATAAAATACTTTTCATTCTTTTCTGTTTTATGAGATTCGGACACTAGCGACATCTAATGAAATAAAACAACGCAAAGGTCTCTAGGATCATAGGTCCTATAACCGTAAATATCACTTATTTTCACCATCAAATACTTTTAAAATGTTTATCTAAACATGTAACTTTAATGCGAAAAATATATGGTTTCTCAAACTTCCAGTTTATCATACTTTACTTGCTCTTACCTCTGTGACACGTTTTACATATTAGGATGCCAGGTGATTGAGGCTGGGGGCTTCAACTGTGTAAGCAAAAAATCGCTAAGTGTGAAAGTCTTCCCTGCCGCGAAAAAAAAGTTTAGGAGGAATTTTGATACACTTAGATTATAGCTACGTCAGTATACACTACGCATTTGCTCTGCTGAAAGGATATCATCACATTCTCTAAGACTCAAAAGGATATCATCATTCCCTAAGACTCAAATTTCTCCAGTAAAAGTTATTTATTGTAAAAATTACTTCTTCCTTTTTCTCGTCACCCCTTATTCCATTAAGCATTGATGAACTCTCGATTTGGCCATCTTATTGTACCACTTCTTTTGGCTCTGTGTGTAGGGTAATATTTTTAAATTCTTTTTCAGTATTCTAGTGTGGCATAGCTCGTTGGCAACAAATCTTCGCACTATTGCCGTACATCGAAATTCTGCAGCATGAATTGATTTCATTTTAATTTTAATTTTCGACCCACTTCACTAGTGACTCGAGTTCCAATATGGTACTGGGATTCCTTCGAACGGTATCCAACACATTTTGTTTCATGCATGGAAAAAAATGTGTTGGATACCGTTGCTCGCCCTCAGAATGCTAATACCTCGCAATGATCCATATTCAAACCAATTGTGACGTAGATTAGCAAACTTTTGATGGTCCGGTGCATCTCTTTGTAGGAACCTTACGCGATGCAATCTTTCTGCTGCTTGTGTGCATTTTCGGTCAGTAAAACTGTAAATGAGGCGCATATTCGTAAAAGTTCTGCGTTGTAATCCATAATCCTCAGCAGGATATGACGGATTAAATAACTGCGGAAACGCATGTCGGTTTTCTTAAGAGAAACGTGGACCATTAAAACTAATTTCTTAAACTGTTAGCTTAATTTGCTAAAAATGTAATCAATATAGTAAAGGATTATTATACTTCGTAATTTAAATATATTTCTTAAAAAAAACTATTATAAACGAATAAATTTCAAAAAATTAAATTTTTTCAACTACTTATAAAAATAATCCATGCGCATTAGTTTTTTAGATATGTATAAAATATTTGTTATATATATATATATATATATATATATATATATATATATAGATGAACTTACCGCAAAATATATCTGTGCATAGATTGTATATTCAGAATAAAATTTGATGAAAAAAGATAAACTTTCTATACCATATGAAATATTTCAAAAATTATCACACATTCAAAGTATTCAAAAAAACACAAAATATGATCCGTTAAATTTTTTAGAAAAATAATGCATAAATTTGTGAATTATATCATCTACACTGTTAAATCCGAAGGTTAATTAACGTATCTATCTATGAATTTATGCGACCCAATTTTCTCACGAACCACACGACGCAGAAACTCGACGAAGGTACCAAAACTTCGGGAATTATCCGAGGAATCCGTTCTGACCATTTATATTCCGATATTCTAATTAGTTAAAAATATATTAATTAAAAGCCTTAAAACGCATAATTAGTGTCATTTTTCACCTCCAGGGGAAAATTTGTAACTTCTTTTTCAGACGTTTTTAAAACGCGATCTAACTTTTTTCATGAGACTCACACAAAAAATAAATACAGATTCAGAAAGATCATTTCCTACGCCACGATATGCTATGAATTATTTTACAACATAATTATATTTTGTATTTTTTACGATTTTTTTTAAAATGAGTCGAAATCGATACGTTTTTATGAAACGATTTCTAAATCGTTCCGCTTGCACTTTCTTTGGCGCTAATGAAAAAAATGTTTTACACCAAAAAAGTTCATGCTTTTCTCTTTTAGAATAAGTCATTTAAAAAATTTAATGCCAAAAACTTTTTTTTTTAACGATTTTTCAAAAAATACTCAAAATTTTATTTAAATACTTAATAACTTCTTTATTTATAAAAAATAATCTCACGAAACCTTTTTTCCGTGTGTAGAACAATATTATACGTAATCTGTACAAAGATTGATAAAATATCTTAAAAATTGCGGGTGTTTTTTTAAAAAATGCGCTTTTCGTTTTTTCCCTTTTGCGAGAAATATGTAAGCATTACTTTTTTTTTAAAGTTTTTTGCTTAAAGATTACCGTTGATTTGCAATCGATATATGAAGGCATTAACTTAAAAATGAAGCCCGGAAAATTTTTAACAAATAACGCAATGCGAATTTGAACATCTGTTTTATCTTTTTATTTAAAGGTCTTTCCACTGCTTTTTCCCGGAAGACGAGTAGCTTAGTTGTTTAACACGCTACTTTCCAAACGGTAGTTTCCAAGTTCGGATCTGGAGAATGTTAAAACAACATATTAATAAGTACTTAATTTTTATACATTCTACATAGTAAGGCATTGATTATAGTTGCATTTGTAGCCAGGGACGTCTTAAGGCATGGGCCCAGGGCTTCACCCTTATAGCGGGCCTTATTTCGTTCTCGAGTGAGTGAATATTAGCGTTGCACTGTTCAGCTACACGAGGGCCTTTGGCGACGGTCCACGTAATTTTGAACCATGGTCAAATGACGTGGACAGTCCCTCTCCTAACTACCACACCTCACCAACGGGAGGACGTTTAGCACTCGACAGATTTAACGTAATCTTTACGCATTAACGTAACCTTAGTGGTACTGGGCTCGAACTTATGACATTGCCTGCCGTGATCCGATACCTTGAACACTGGGCTACCGCAGCCTTCGTTTTGTTTTCTCGAATCAGTCTTAATATGACTTATGATCCGGATAATTTTAATGGTCCATTATTATTTCCGTACATATTCTCAAACAACAGAATTTCAAACTGTATGTCAACTGGCAAAATTAGCAGGATTGTATTATTATGTGATAAAAGTTGTCCAAGTCTAGGCCTAGGCATAATACCGTAAGCAATCACTGACCTCTTTCAGCCCAAATGCAGCCATCGGTTGAGCCTGGTTTGTGATATTGTAAGTTGAGCACAGTTATTTGTTTGAAATTACTGTTTGTACGAGTAACTGACAATGCATGCTATACATGGTGGTGCCGAAAATGCAGACATGTATTACATGTACGGCCGTGCAATTGGTAACGGCAGATCTGCGCTACGAATGTATCACGCACAGTTTCCAGATCGAAGAGTGCCGAATCACTGAATTTTTCAGTAGTTACATCATCTACTTCGTGAAATACACTCATTCCAAGTCCCCAGACATGATGCTGGTCGACGAAGAGCTGTACGCATTTCAAGCCTAGAAGAAGGCCCCTTGAATGTTGTGGCTGATAGACCCGCGTCAAGCGCACAAAGTTTTGCTTATCACAAAAGTGTGAGTCATCAGACTGTTTGTAGAGTGTTAAACGAAAATCGCTTGCACCTCTTCCATTTTCAGCGAGTACTAACTTTGAATCCGGCAGACTATCTTCTCCGACTGCCAGTGAGTGGTACAGCAATGTGCGCTGCAGTTGGACTTCATAGATCATGTGCCGAATAAATATAAACCAGTTATTGTGTAAACATTACACTTATCAACGAAGTTTTCAATAAACATTTTGTCTTTTCTTTCGTCTCTTATTCTTTTGTGTTCGTGCTTCACCGCGTCACTTGAGCCCATACGTTCCTATACAATAAATGATTGTTAAAATATGTCTTGTACCTACTCTTAAAGTTTGTACTATGAATTCGGGACCACTTTATATATTAAGGATAGCGAACCAGTGGCACGCATGCCATCAATGGCACGCGACACAATATTTTGGGCATGCCAGCGATCAAAATGGTTTGCATTTTATTTTAGAATAACAAAATTCATTATGAAGTATTACGAACAAACGCGAAAGATCGGTCGCGGGGCGGCGGAGAGTACACTCGTTTGTTATTGTCTGTTAGTTATTGCCTTAGTTACGCCTTGGACTACAGTTGATTATGATGTAAAATTTGTCTACTCGTAGCATAGTTAATTTCATCGACGCAACTGTATTTTAAAATTTATTTGTGTTATATTTACGATTTTTAACTGTTATTTAACATGGTTAGTTCAGCTAATGAAAAAAAAAGGGCAGAAAATTTCAAACAGTGAATCTAGAAATATGACATGATTAGTAAAGATGACAAAGCGGTGTGTGTGTTTTGTATTCTGAAACAGTGGTATGCAGAACATCGTCTGTAAAACGGCATTTTGAGACACAAACCACAAATCTTCTTGTCAAAAAAAGTGATCCACAGCAAAAATAATTAATCGCTTAGAAACCATTTGGCAGATGACTCCAATTCAGCATGCATTCTACTAAAAGTAACATCTTACAATCCTAAAATAAGTTATTTGTCATCTACACACAATCTGCAACAACAGAAGTCACACCGATGTTCCTTTAGTTTGAATTACATATATAATTAAAAAATTTATAACTATACAGTGAAAAAGGTATAGTTTTCGTAGTAAATAAAGAGTTTTGAGCTGTTATAGTATTTTATTATTTTCCCAATAATCATAAGTCAAAATTATTTGACAGCACATCTATACCTCATTAAACACTTCTATAGAAAAAATGGTACGTTGATCCATAAAGGTTCGCTACCCCTGCTATATACTGTCTAGTTTTAAAAATAACAGATAGAGCCCACTTTTGCAAAGGGGCCTAGGGCTTTAGAAAAAATTTCTCGGGGGCCAAGACCTCAAAAAGTCTTAAGACGTCCCAATTTGCAGCAATAGTGCAAATACGTGGATTTACATTAGCGCTTCGAATCTGTTCGTGAACATATGTTGAATAGTTCTAATATAATGATATAAAGAGTTAAATAAAATAGACTGTATGATTTAACAAAAATTTAAAATATTAAGGTATAATTATCTATAACAACTTGTGCACTTTTGTACAATAAAAGAAAGCGGTGTTCTCTAAAACACATGAAAATTCTTACTAGTATTATAAATGCGAAAGTTTGTATGTATGGATGTTTGTTATCCTTTCACGCAAAAACAACGGAATGGATTTTAATGAAACTTTACAGTGATATAGCTTATACATCAGAATAACACATAGGCTATAATTTATAAAGATATTGTGTGAAGCGTCCAAAATAAAACGATTATTGTCAAGTAAGTAAGGAAAAATTCTTTCATCTGCAAAAAATCCCACGACAGCATACATATCTATTTCTTATGTGTGAAGCAAAGCTTTCCCTTTTTGTTTTGTCTACGGCAGGCGCCAGGAACTGCGAAGGCTTGAACTGGCGGAGCGTGAGGCAGATTACAATTTTAACATAAATAAATACAACAAAAGGTAATATTAACGTATTACGCTTCTAGATATAAATTATTTACACTATTTTAAGCGTTCATTACACAAAATTTGCAACAATGTGTTACATTTGCTGAGAAGAGATCAGCTTAAGAAGGTTTTTCAAGAAGTGACCCCCAAGAGAGTTACGGGGAGTTATAAGTGAAAAAAATTCTTTTTATCAGCTGTTAGATCTACAGACGTAAAGTTCAACAAACATGTTTTTTTTCAGCAAAGATATGCATACCCCACTTTTTTTTGTTTAAATTGCAATTCACGTAAAATTAACTCATTAAAACTTCTTTATCCTTCAATCTGTATTGTTTAATTTTTCAATTCACCCGTGCGAATCCTTGCCAGAAGAAACAAGATTGCTCCGCCAAAGCAGGAATTTTTTTCTTAGTACTTTATTTTTTTTCTCGTAATGCAGTTAGAGAGTTTATGTTTCATAAGCCAAACATGTATTGGATTTTCGATTGGAAATAATAATTAAAAATACGTATCTTTTGTGAATTTCAGTGTTATTTTCTATTTCATTGTCTTTTTTTTCTATTTAATGTAGATTCTCGTTTTGAATTTAAGCGGTAATCAGTTTATATATGAAAAAAATTCATAACATTTACTGTAGATTTTGTATTTCTTTTTGAAATATTATTCTTTTCATTCGCTTTCGATCAAAAATTCCGTTTTACTTGCTGATCAAGAAAGGAATTTTTGGTATAAGGAATTATTAATATAATATTAAAAAGAGAAGAAAACAGGCCATCGAAGCATAAATATTATTTATTTTTGGATATACATTAGAGCTTTAAGATGCATAGAAAAAGTTCACAAAAATAGGACAAGATACAAATTAATATGTACAGTGCACTAAACAGCTCATAGAATATTTTCCTAATATTCCATTGTTCTTACTCTGAAATAGACAAATCATTCAAATTAATAATTACATCTAATTTGTATTATTACCATTAATAACTAAAACGGTATTGTTTCAAATAAACTGTAAATTTATTTATATCCAAAGAATCAAAAAATAATTTAGGTTTTCTTTACTAAAAATCAAAATATTAGAAAGGAATGAAATTTTTAAAATGGTGTTTTAACATTTCCTTAGCTTTATAACTTCTTTTCAATAAATTTGCTTTTACAAATTGTGATCGAAAATCTGATCATTTAGAATTACATTACTTTTTTAAAATGGTACATTTTATATTCAAATATGATAGCAATTTCTTCAGTGTCATATTCAGTGATCAGTGAATAAGACTAAATCCTAATACTGAAAAATTTATTAACTACAAATGGATTTGACAGAATAATTCATTTTTCAAATGTATTAAAACTAAATAATTTATGAGAGCCCTTCTCACGGTCATTTTCAATTCGTAAACACGTTGTTCCAATGAGTTTACGAATTAAAAATGAATGAGATCCAATTCTGTTTTTTTTCTCATACCTAAACCCCAGCATATCGATTTGAATGCACAACATTTAATTTGAAAGAATATGATGAATATTTCTATGGAGTTATACACTTTTTGTCCGATTTTTAAAATATATCTGTGAATATCTTTTAATATCCGCAAACTAACAAACCATTCTTGATAGCTAATATATAAATATTTTCGAAAATGAGAAAAAAAGGGAATTCCTGTGAATTTTTTTCTCTTTTCTTTGTTGTGTATATTCAAATATACACAACAGTCAAAGCTCGAGAAGTATAAAATAAAAATTCCTTAGTTTAACCAACGATCATTAAAAGTAATTCAATAGTTTTTGAAAAATTCGTGGAAATGTGTGTTTTTTAACTTTGCCCATCATTGTCATTGTTCATCGTTTTCTCTCTCACAGAATAAGCCATTTTCCAACCGCACTCTGCTCTAGCTTTTCACGTTCAAAATAAGTTATGTAGATAGAGATTAATTTGAAATATAAAAGGGTTTCTCATCGCATATCCTCTATATTAAAAAATACTTGAAGACGGTATTTTCCTGGTGCCAATGAACCGAACCTTAGCTTGGAATGTTTTTCTAGCTAGATATATATATATATATATATATATATATATATATATATATATATATATATATATATATATATATAAATTGCAGAAAATTGATGAAAATTCGGGATTTGCGCGACAATGTATTACACGTTTTGCAGGTATGTATATGTATGTGTTTGTGTTGATATTTAAAAGTTATTGTGCCTATTTTAACTTTTATTTTTAATTTAAACGTAATACACTCATAAATTACAGAGGATATACACTAAAGTGCCACTGAATTAGGGATAGCGAGGGCTATGCAAATTGTGTAGCGCTGCGCATCATTCATGAGCAAGTGAGGGCGCTGTGGTAACTGGATATATAGCGCGTATACTGTGTCTATTCTGAATTAGATCAAAAGCCAGGCTCTGAGCCACTCAAGGATGAACTTTTTCCACTTCTCACCACCATTCTGCTCACAACTCCAGGCACCAGTTAACCACGCCTTCTTTCCTCACTCTTTCAACCATTCACATTGTTCCCTCTCAGCAAGGACGCTACCACCACAGGCACCATTAATATGCTATGATATGGGATAAGACTTAATACTGCAGGCAACTACATGATGACAGCAACGACCGATATTCTGAATTAGTTCTTGGAATTACAAGTATGAGTAAACTGCCTGAGATTTAGATACCTTCGATTGTGGACAAATCGTAGGTGTGCGACGCATTGGCCATTCAATTTCCGAAATCGTCAGACAGCTAGGATTTTCAAGGTCGACAGTGTCAAGAGTATACCAAGAATCCATGGTGGACAAAAAACTAGCTATCGGGAAAACTACAAAGGACACTTAGCCTTGATAGTGCGTGGTGAGAGAAGGCTCAAGCGTATTGAACGCGTATATAACCAGCAAAGCAAAACATTAGCTCAAATTACCACCCAGTTGAATGACGCTGCCAGTCTTACAGTCATTAAACGGACTGTGCAACGCTAACTTCACCGTACGGGTTTCGGGAACCGTCGACCTACTAGAGTACCATTGCTCAATGCTCGCCATCGGGCTGCAAGTCTTCCCTGGGCAAGAGAGAACAGAGACTGGAGTGTAGAGGACTGGAAACGGGTAGCACAGAGTGATGAGTCCCGATTCCGACTACTTAACACCAACGGGAGGCTGAGAATATAGCGTCAGGTTCATGAAGCCATGGATCGCGCATGCCAGGTTGGAACTCTACAAGGGCATGGTGACTCTATAATGGTCTGGGGTGTTTTTACGTGACACTGTTTGGGGTCTTTGGTGCATGTACCAACCTCCCTCAATGCAATTCGGTACAGAGAGTTGCTGGGTGATCATCTCCATCCGTTTATGCTGTTCTGTTATCCGCACGTGATAATGAAATTTTCAACAGATAACTGTACCTGTCTAAGTTCCGGTTGGCTACCGGCTGGTTGGATGACTATTTCTTTGACTTTTCAGTCATAAATTGTCCCAAACTTGAATCCTATTGAGCATCTTTAGGATGGTTTGGATCAAGGTGTCAAGGCTATCACACACAGCATCAACGAGCCTTACTGAATGGACGGCACTTAGCCAATATTTGGCAAGTCATTCCCATGGAAAGTTTCTAGAATCTTGTTGAGATCTATGCCTCGTCATATGGAACCTGTTATCAGGGCCAGAGGAGGCTCAACTCTAGATTACTAGGTAGGTATCCTAATTCATTGGCACTTCAGCCAGTGGCGTAGCGGCTTTTCACCACCTGAGACCGACTCCGGAAATTCGTCGCCTCTCTATTTTAATTACTCAAGAAAATTACTATACGTAAGAATAAAGCAGCTTTAAATTTTTTTGTTCATTAAAAATGTGCTTTTCGTGTTTTCATAGCAAAATCTTTTACACAATTGTCAATATCAGTAGTATGTCATGTTCAACTGCCAGAATAGCTAAATGTGTTAGCCTAAATGTGAGGAACATAGTCGATCTGAAGATAAATTCTGATTAATTATAGCTTAAGAGAAGCTTCTCTCGCAAACTGGCATTACTGATGGCAGATGTTTAAAATTCATAACATTATGACAAACTTTGGTAGCCCATATCTTCAAGTTTCGACTCAATAGTACATTTTAATAAACCCAGAGAGCCGTACCTAATGAGTTCTTTTTTTACAGCCTGCGTCTGTTGCAGCTACAGCTTGTAGACGTACGCACTCAAGTTGAAGTTCTTTATTAATGTCTTGAGGGCTTGATGAAGTTCGTTCATGCTCAATATCACTTCAAACCAAAAAGCATATTTTTTGTACTAGATTCTGCAACTGTTAGAGAATCTTTCTTGAGAAAATTTCAGTAGTAACTCTGTCTAATGAAGAAAACATTGTTCGCCTCAAGTCATCTTCGTACGATAACTGAACATCTTTACTACCGTCGCCAAATATATACTTCCTCCTGATTCGTCTTGGGGTTCAAGAGAGGTTTTCAAGGGGAGACAACTGTGCCTTTTTCACAATTCTAGCTGGCTTTGGCTGGTTGGATGTGACATTCATGAGCGTTTCTGCCATAGAATTGACCACCCTAGCCAGACTTAAATACTGTTAAATATCTTTGGGATGTTTTTTAACAAGGAGTGAGAGAAAGGCCATCACAGCATCAACGAACCTTACTGAATTATGGACAGCTTTGACAAGTCATTCCCGTGGAACGTTTCCAGAACTCGTTGAATCTATACCTCGTCGTGTGGTAGCCGAGGCCAGAGGAGGTAACTCGTTGCTAGATAGATAGATATCCTAATTCAGTAGCACTTCAGTGTAGTTTATTGTTTAAATCGAACAGAAGTGGTAGCATACTAAAATTGTTTTCTCTTTGTTCTTTAGAGACATTAGAGCATTTTAAGAGTAAGGGCATTTTGCTTACATAACCTGAAAGTAGTTTTGAAAGTGGGTATTTCTACTCAAGGTATATGTAAGTTACTAACATAAGAATATTGTATAGAAAACGTCATTAAATGTATTATTGTTATAGAATATCAGCATAGTAGACAAGTATTTTTATTTAACTGTAGAAGTATTTAGACATAAAATTAAAAGCAGAATTCAAACTGTACACTACATTGGCAAGCTCTGATTGGGATTTATGTACTTTTTCCCCAATCGTTTTAGTATTAGAAGTTACCATATGGTGTTTATTTGCGCCATTTGGTCATAAAGCAGAAAAAACAAAATTGCCAGTGAGACCAATATGGCATCAGTTCTGCAGAATGAAAATACATTTTCCGCATTCAGCAAGTCTTTATTAACCAATACCGATAAATAAGCCGAATGTGTTACCCATCTAAGAGTTATCTCAATATATCTAGCGATATTAAAAAAGTAATCATTTTTTTATATTGATTTAATTTATTTTGAAAAAATTTAGGAATTCCAAAAAATTTTAAAATGCAACGGAAGTTTTTTTCTACATTATTCCTATGATAAATTAAAATATTAAACCTTAAGATAATGTAATAAATATTTGTTTGTTTCATCAATATTGATTTACCTTTTTATGTTAATATTAATAAAAAACAAATATTCCAGATTTAGCAAATAAAGCGTAACATCCCCCCTCCACCTAAGCGTACTTTCCTAATTGACTTTGGGATCTATGAATGACTACGCAGGAAATGAAGTTTATTAAAAAACGTAGAATGTATGAAGGTGCGAGAAAGATTGCTCGGTGAACTGCAAAAAGTATTTACTGTGCTGTTCATTTAAGAATATTTATTATAAAGCTTGTAATAAATAGGTATTTTAAATATACACTGGTGTGCAAAAATTAAGCAACAGGTGGGTTTATTGCCATAACTTCACGAAAATCATCTGAGAGACATAAAATTCTGGGAAATGAGGGAGAGTATTATGTACGTAAGGATGACGAAAGCATCGGCGCTGAAAAAGGAATACAACGCATACGGTATGGAATCAAACAAAAACAAGCTTTATTGAACGCATAGTACCGTGACTCATGATTGTCTATCCAACAGGAAGAACAACAAGCGAATGTTCCTTTAATATGGTATATGCCCTCCCCTTACTGCAATGGTTACTTTGCACCGTTTCTCCATACTCCAGAACCAGCTGGTGCAACATTTCTTGAGGTAGGAGTTCGGTCACTCAATCAACATCGGTTTGAGTTGTTGGTTGTACTCCGGATGATGAGCGTGGCGCAATACGTCTCCCAAAGCATCCACACATGTTCGATGGGATTTAAATCTGGGAGCACGCTGGCCAATCCATTCGAGTGATATCTTCACTTTCAGCAGCTCCTCAACAGCAAGAGTGCGATGTGGCAGTGCATTACATAAAGATGAAGTCTGGGCCAATGGCACCTCGGAAAAGATGCAGATGGGAAAAGTACCTCCTCACAATAGCGATCCCCAGTTTACAGACCCTCTGTCAAAGAAAATGGGAAGCTTTACAGTTCACACCATTCAGCATAATGCCAACCCATACAAGAACTCCAGGACTACCGTAGCTGATGTCTTTCCTTGATGTTACTGGGATAAAACCGGGTCCCGATCTCCTGCCAAATCAAAACGCGTTGAGAATCGCTTTTTGGTACTGAACCGACTCTCATCCCGTAAAGAGAACACGACACCATTGATCCAGTTGTCCAGTTTTTGTGCTCTCTGTCCCACTGTAAACGGTGGTTCGGTGGCCATCTTTCAGCAGGAGAGCGTTCAGGACGCAACGGGTGAATAATCCCCTTTGTGAAGGCGTCTGGCCACAGTAAAGCCGCTACACTTGTGACCTGTTGCTGTACAGAGTTTCTGAGCCATGGCGCTTGCTGAATGCTGTCGAACTTTTCGCCTGCAGGATGATATATCGGTCATCCCTTGCAGTTGTCGTCCTCAGGCGGCCACACCAACAGCACAGCTTAGCTGTACCTGTGGCTTTGGAACGCTTTCCAAGCGCGCGAAACACTTTTGTTGATTCCGAACTCTGCAGCTACCCTGATGACAGTACGCCCCTCCTCCAGCTTTCCGATCATTCTTCCACACGTGAAGTCATCCAGATGATTTCTTCTAGCCATATTTCACGAAGACGACTCACTGGCACTTGCGAAGATATGTTGAACTGCGTCTCCGTCCTTCATTTTTATTCTACTGTTGAGCAGCGTGCTCCGACATCACACGCGTTTTGCGTACGCTCACATCGCTTCTGACGTTTTTTGTTCCTGATATTTGCATACGCATGACGTTTCTACTGACGTGTTCCCTCTACTGATCTCAGACCTCCTTTTTCTGCAATTTCATGGCTATCTGCTAAATTTTTACATTGTTGCTTAAGTTTTGCACACCAGTGTAGTTAGAATAGAACCGACAGCTTTGTGATAGACCATTCTAATATGTTACCTAAATATGTTAATTAATTAAATTATTAAGAGGAAATTTTCTGTTAAAAAATTTTAATGATCAAAAGAGATCCGAATAAGGATATTTACTGAAATAAATAAACAGAAATTAGTAATCACGCTTGTGATTTTGACATTCATATAAAGCAGAAAAAATAAAAACTCTAAAATAATTAGTGTATATACCTGTAATCCATGTATTTGAGCAATGCTAGAGATAGGATGACGAGTAAAACAGCTATTCCGCAGCTATACCAACAGGTAGCAAGATTCTTCATCTAAAGCAAAATAATAAAGCATACTTTAATAATTTTTACAAATTTTCCTTCAAAATTTAGTTTGTTATACGATTGAAAAAAGGGAATCAATAGTGATTAGTAAAATAATATGGATGCAGCACGTTGATTATTATAGATCATAGGCTCCCAAACTTTTTTGTGTCATAGACCCCTTGCCATGTGTTTCGGTTTTGTGTAGACCCCTACTTACCTAATATTAATTTTTTGAAAATTTATCAACAAATGTTTTTTTCACTGCTGGTATAGCACTACTTACTTTGAAATTTTAACGTTTCTGGGTTAAAGTAGAAGTGTTTAAAACTTAAGGAACACATATGAATTAATTAATTAAAATTTAATTATTATATAAAAATAATTGTTACATAACTGTGCAACAGACAAATGTTTTTAATGGGTGGGATGAATCTGTTGCTTCATAACAAATTCTAAGCATTTGGCTGTAATATTTTACTAGGTTTAACCCTAAATTTCCTTGGTTAGTAGCATCAATCTTTCTACCTTTCTGTTTTTATTTTGGAGATTAGCAATCGCGCTGAAACTCCTCTCTAGGAAAAGCAATTAAAATCTTTAAGATGTTCCATAATTCGGGATAAATAACAGGTAGCATATCTTTTTAAAAGCCAAAATTCCTGAAATTCGCTTCTAAATTTTACACTTTAAGACCTTCGTCAGGGCTACTAAAACAGTTCCTTTTGTAATCAGACATTTTTATTTATTTTTAATGTGACAACATGAATTAATTACCTATTTGTGATACTACAATAGTCACACACACACAAAAGCATTTTTCAAGCCTAGTTCAAAACCTGAATAAAGGGGCATTTAAATGGTGAACATGGGTTTCAAACGTCATTTTTTCTGGCAGATTGTCTGTGACAAATTAAGAAACAGTTAAAAAAATTCGTGACGTCAAATTTTAAACTCCTTTAGTATGAAACACTGAAATGATGGTCCTCGTTTAATAAAATTTGTACCGTCGCCTTGTAACTGCAAACTATCTGATAAATTTAGTAAATGAAATTATTAAATAGGATAAATCAATCTGTGGTTTACGCTTGATTAAATTTTTCTTTTTAAAATTAAATTCACGATCTGGCTTAGGCCTCGTGGAGACTCCCCATTCACACTGGACCCCAAATTATTTTTATGCTGATGTGGACCTTGCAGGTTGTCATGAACTCCTGGGGGTCCATATAATTTTAGGAATGACTGTTGCCGGTCGTAAACATTAATTAGTAAAGTTGACTAGTATTAACATATCGACCAAAATGTTTGAAAGCTGTTTATGTGCGTAGAGAGCTCCCGTTTGTTAACTTAGATAAAAAATATATGAAAGTATTGGAATGTACGAGCGGCTTTACTAGTAATGAAATATGAATTTGATTAGAATTAATTGATGATTACAATCTTTTCGAACAGGTTGCATTGCACACACCATTTACAACAGAGATATCACTTGCCTGCGGAACCTAGGGTTTCTCAAGTGATCATTATAATGCCGCTAAATTTTTATAAAAGATCGACTTATTAAGGTAGTTTGCCTGTAAAATGTATATAAATAAATATTTTATGGATAAAGTAAAATTTCAAATTTCATAAATAGATAAATCAAAAAGGCTTGTCAATGAAGGAGAAGAAAGAACAACTTATCGACCTACAGCTTAGAATTGACGTAAAAGCCTAAATTTAAGCAGAAACGACTCGTAAATTATAAGTTGTAAATTTTTAGAATACGCAGAAGTTTCCCACAGTTTATAAACATGAAGGAGAAGGAAGATTCAATCTAGTACCTTCTGTTCCTTAAGCGCGTACTTTGGTGATCACGCCAAAAGGATCTATCTCTTCACGTGATGACTCTAGTACTGGTTTATATACAGATATCACACCGTCGCTTAGAATGTATTATTCTAAGGCAACGTTTCTCCCAAACTGTGGGGAGAGCCAGCCAAAGTGGGGCGCGAGCATATTGAAAAGTCGAAAAGAAATTATTACTGAAAAAAAATTAATTATTTACTGAAAGGAAGCAAACAAAATACATTCTAGCCATACTTATCCTAATACATATAGTAACTTAAAATATTTATTACTTAAAAGGAACATGTACAACAATACTTATATTGATAATTTTAGATTTATAATTAAGATCGTATTGTATCTTTAGCGTCAAAGTACATTATTATTTCTTGTCATTTTATGTGTGGGTGGGGGTGATGGAAATTAGATTCTCCAACAATAAGAGCTAGAGA
Source organism: Trichonephila inaurata madagascariensis (assembly GCA_019973955.1). Taxonomy (NCBI): domain Eukaryota; kingdom Metazoa; phylum Arthropoda; class Arachnida; order Araneae; family Nephilidae; genus Trichonephila; species Trichonephila inaurata. The sequence goes on from BMAV01011132.1 coordinate 25,808, forward strand.
AAACACTGTACAAGCTTTTTTGTATGGGGCTTCGAAAACAACTTGTATTTTCAAAAGAAATCCCTGAGTCGGCTAAGTTTGAAGAGATCGCAGTTTATATATACAGATGACTTGACCAAAGGAAAAACTATGGGAAAGCTGGAAGAAGGGTAACCAAATATCGGATGTCGCCAGGAAATTCAGAAACATGCTCTTTTTTCCTGTTCGAACATCATTTTAAACACCTAGAGAAGTCCAGGAGGTGCAAAGATGTCTTTACGGTGCCCAACGATCGGGGACGACATGTATATCTCGTCTTAACAGCTAAGAACTACTGTTACACCATAGCTTTTAAGGTTCTATAAACTTCGAACTGCCACAAGCTAGATTCTGCTTTAATGATATTTTTCGAGAAATTACCTTGTATTTTTCGTGAACTCTCTCGTATGAAATTATTGCACTTATTTGCTTGCTAACTTCCAAATACACAATGAGTTTACGCTTATATTTCTGAACGCGCTTCTGCCATTTAAATCAAATAATTTAAAAATTTTATAGTTATGACTTAGAGGGGCTCATCCCCACAATTTGGCTGAATTTTTCTGAAGGTAATTTTATAAGCAAAACGCATATTTTTCTGTTTTTCAACTCTTGAAAGGTTAAGATTTTAAACAACGGTTATGTCTTGCAAAATGAAATTCTTTCATTCTTGGTTCTCTTCACAATATATCTCAAAAGAACTTAGTTCCATTAAAAATAACCAGCCAATTTACGCGATAAATTAATGTTAGAAAAAATATAATGACTGGCTGATAAGAGGGATGTATTAAATATAAATGAAAACGAGAGAAACGATGAATCCCAAAACACTTTTCTAACAAAGTCTAAGTTTATCTAGAAAATTTGGATTTATTTCCCCTCGAAGGGAGGATTCAAAGGTAATTTTTAGTTTTTACTCCTCTAATATCCAACCACGTAAGTAAATGAATCCCAATGATTCTCAGGATATCACAATATTTATGAAGATGTATGTGCCTTTAGAGGAGTACTACTCTTGGATACACGTGATATTCCAACGAGATTTACAAAAATCATTCATATGCATACAGTAAGGGTTCTCCATAAAAGATGTACCCACATTCTTGGCATCTGGTTTTCGAGGATCGACATTCATGTCGGTAGGTTCGTATCCCCGGCAAACATTCGCATTTATATGTACCAGGAAGGGTTGACGCACACTTTACACTTTTCAATTTTGCATATATCAGAATCTTGGGCGCATTCGTTGATATCTGAAAAAATATATAACAATATTAGGTTTCACTGATTGTTTATTATTGATGCACTCGAAAAAACAACACAAGGTTACTGAACGGGCAAAGGTCGCGGTCAAGTGACGAGAACGACACTGAAGAAGCTACCCACTCTCTAACTACACACCATGCCAATGTATGAGGACTTAGGGACTTGAAAGGTTTAATGTGCACTAAGCCCTCGACACGTCAAAAAGCAATTATGATAGGCAGCTGGAAACGTTTTGTATTTTTCAGAAATATTTTTATTCATCGTAGAACAGGTTAAAGTTATACAAATATTTTGTTTTTTATAAGATTATAGTAATTTGAAATTTAAAAACAAGAAACTCTCTTCTATGGTTAAAAGTAATTTTCAGCCAAAAAAGATAGTAAAAGGATTTGTAATTCTCGGCTGTGCAATTAGGATTGTGCTGTTAAGAGTAGAAGTTACTCTGTTATCCTGTAAGCTCCTCCGTAATTTACTACTCGAACCCGGGACACATGGGATGAAGGGGATGGAAATGCATTATAGAATCCACACTGAAAAAAATAACCAAAGATGTTCTAAAGTAAGTACTTCAGAGTTAGGTTATACATTATTATTATTGACCACAAATGGGAAGAATATTACATGAACGTATATGAAAATGGTAGCTTTCTGAAATTCCGGAAGGGTAAAAAACGCGCGAAAATTGGAACATTGAAACTGTCGATGATTTTGGAAAACTTTGAGAAAATATACTTTTCGCCTTTCCCCCAAAAAAACATGGGGGATTACGATTTTTGCACTATCTGCGAGTTTTGTTTTTTTTTAAAAAAAAATTATTTGATGTGTAAACTTTTTTCCCGATTTTTTTTTTTTTTTTTCTGAAAACAGCGCAAACGTATCGATTTCTCATTTTTTTATATTATTCCATCCATATATTTATCGATCCAAACATGATATTCATATGGAATTTGTATATTTTGCCCTTTTTACTAAAAATGAACGAGTGAATGAATTAATTGTCGATCCTTTCTTCTGCTGCTCCTCTTAAAAGTTGTGCCTTCGCTACGCAGATATTTCTGGCGCTTTTTTTGTCATATCGTCGGCATTATTAACAGAATGCGTTACTCCATCCGGGGTGCTAATTTGATATCGGAATACTACGCGAATTGTTGCATTTTTTTGAAAAGATGGGCGATAAATTACAATAGGTTCCTTCATATTTGACGGTCACGTTTGGCGCGATTCCTTAAGCCAAACAGCATTTGGCCCCACCTCGTATAAAATTAGGCCAACGTTTGACCTCCCAATTGGCTTTTTTGGTTTTTTATTCTAGAATATTTTTGGAGTTCTATGATTAATCATTAAAATTTAAAGGACGGTTTACTAGAGTGGATCGCAGTTATAAAACAACTCAGTGGCGCAGGCCTCCTGATAGAAAGCCTACTGTGCCCATTCAGTTTTTGCGACCATGGGCCTGAGGGGCATAACGTGTTCCGGTAGGGGGTCAGTCTAAAAAACCCACAGTTTTAATTTCCCCCCAAACAAGCGTACTCCTTTATCACCCACTGAAGGGATGAAAAAGGGTGAGTCAACCTTCCAGCCTGGGGTTTGAATTTCGGGCCTGTGGTGTGGAAGCGTGATGACAACCACTCAACCACTGGGCTTCCGCAGTTATGTAAAAAATATATATATATATATATAGTAATATTTAAAAAAACAGTAAAAAATACTGAACCTACAGTGCTAAAAGCAGGGGAAAAAATTGAAATTTACCAGACAAACAAATGTAAATACAAAAGTCTTTTTGGGCTAAACTGGAGACCTTTTGATTTCAAAACTGTCTCTGAATTAGGCCAGCGTATTAGGGTTATACAAACTTTTTCGGTCCTATATATAAAATATATATATATATATATATATATATATAAAATTTTTCAATCAGAATCTACCTATTGGAAAAGATGTTATGTGGTATGGAAATTAGGAGAAAAATAATTTTAAAAATTTTAAAATTGGCCACAAAAAAGGGTTAATTTTAGAAAAAAAAAAAAATTTGAAAGATTATTTTTTTTTAAATAATTTTAGTTTAAAATTTTTTTTTATAATAAAAAATAAAAAAAAGGGGTGGCTTCTGATGGGTGTGTAGTACAGTGCAACATTTCCAACACAGCTCTTTTCCTGTACCGGGGGTTCGCACCGATCCACGCTGTTTTCCGTTTATCGTACTGTCATTTCGACAGAAGGTTATTATTTTAAAAAATTTTAAAACTAAAAAACTACTAAATGCATAATGTTTTATCTTGTAACTCTTATCGTAATAAATGTTAAAATTACTAAAAAAGCTGCACTTTGGCAAAAATTTCTTTGATTTCTCTTACCACAAAAACTCAAATAACTAATTTTTTTCCTTGGGGCACTACTTAACACAAAAAAATTTTTTTACACTGCTGCAGAAATCAACACCAAGAAAGACAAGAGATAGCACAACAAAATTTATTTTGTAGATAACATTTTACCAAGTAGAAATGATTAAATTTTTAAATTCGAAATTGGTTCCTGCCAGAATCAGTGCCAGAGAGGGCCCTTGTTGGGGGATCACCGCTGCCACCCGCCTCGGCATTGATTCAAAAAGACTTTTTATTGTTCTGGGGAAGGAACCCTT
>BMAV01011133.1:0-50709 GCA_019973955.1 Trichonephila inaurata madagascariensis
AAAAAAATTTAAAAAAAAAAAGGAAAAAAAATTTTTTTTTAAAAAAAAAAAAAAAATTTTTTTTTTTAAAAAAAAACCTTTAAAAAAAAAAAAAATTTTTTAAAAAAAAATTTTTTTTAATTTTTTTTAAAAAAAAAATTTTTTAAAAAAATTTTGGGGAAAAAAAAAAAGGGGGTTTTTTTGGGAAAAATTTCCTAAACCCTTTTAAAAAATTTTGGGGAAAAGGAAAAAAAAAAATTTGGGAAATTTTTTAAAATTTTTTTAAAAATTTTAAAAAAAAATTTTTAAAAAAAGGTTTTGGGGAAAAAATTTTTTTTTTAAAAAAAAAATTTAAAAAAAAGGGGGCCGGGGGGGGGGGGTTTTTTAAAAACCGGGTTTGGGGGGGGAAAACCCCAAAAGGGGGGGGGGGTTTTTTAAAAAGGGGGGGAAAAATTTTCCCCCGGTTTTAAACCCCCAACCCCAAAAAAAAAAAAAATTTTTTTGGGAAAAGGGAAAAATTTTAAATTTTTTTAAAAAAAAAAAAAATTTTTTTTTTTTAAAAAGGGGGGCCCCCTTTTAAAAATTTCCTTTTCCCTTTAAAAAAATTTTTTTTTTTATTTTTTTGGGGGAAATTTTTTTAAAAAAAAAAATTTTTTAAAAAATTAATTAAAAATTTTTAAAAAAAAAATTTTTAAAAAAAAATTTTTTTTTTTTTTTTAAAACTTTTTTTTTTTTTAAAAAAAAAAAAATTTTTTTTTTTTAAAAATTTTGGGGGGTTTTTTAAAATTTTAAATTTTTTTAAAATTTTTAAAAATTTTAATTTTTTTTAAATTTTTGGGTTAAAATTTTTTTAAAAAAAAAAAGGTTTTTTAAAAGGGGGGGGGAAAAAAAATTTTGAAAATTTTAAATAAAAATTTTTTTTTTTTTTTTAAAAAAAATTTTAAAAAAAAAAATTTTTGGGAAAAAATTTAAAAAAAATTTTTTTTTAAAGGTTTCCCCCCCGGAAAAATTTTTTTAAAAAAAGGGGGGTTTTTTTTTTTCCCCCCCCAAAAAAAAAAAAAAAAATTTTTTTTTTAAAAAATTTTAAAAATTTTTTTTTTTTAAAATTAATTTCCCGGAAAAGGGGAAATTTTTTTGGGCAAAATATTATTATAATGGGGCCCTTTTTTTCCAGGAGAAAAATTTTGAAAAAAATTATTCTAATTTAATTTTTTGGCCCCAAAAAATTGTATTTAAATAATTTTTTTTGTCAAAGTGTCCTTAAAAAAATTTTTTACGTGTATTCTAATCTAAGTGACACTAAATATCATGAAAAATTTTCCATTTATTTCTTTTTAAAAAACAAAAGGCCGGAACGTAGTCGGATACCTTAATAAAAAAATTTAATTTCTTTTGATGTTGTGATTATGTCATATGTGTATATACATAGTTATATTAATTGTAAATTATTTAATAAAAAATAAAATTTAAAAAAAAATTTTTTTTGATCTAAGTAGGAATTAATTTAAAAAAGTTTTTTTATATTACTTGTTTTTTTTTACACTGAAACTGATGTTTCATACCCCAAGACTTAAGTGAGTGTTACGCACGTTCACGTGTTTGTATTATAACTGTTGAATAGTTTGTTTTCTTTTTGCATTATATCAACTCTATGTACACCCTGAATTTCATTAAAATCTGCCCAGTAGCTCTTTTAAAAATTTTTTTGACCAAAAAATGAAAATTCTCTTTTTAAATTTTTAAAAACCAGAGTGTTTTTTTGACCCTTTTTTCATAGTCACGCCTTCTTAATAAATAAAAGCCAAAATCGATAATAAATAAATGGCCGTTATTTGGAACGAGGAACAAGTAATTGCAGTTTACTATGTTTTTATAATAATAACCTCACCGGATCGAAAGCGGCATTTACCATCTTTCTCTCTCGCTTATGATATATCTTTTCCGGAATAACATTTCCTTTAAAAGCTGAAATAATGCATCAATTTTTATTGCTTCTGTATTTATGATGCCCGTTTTTGCATTCTTTATAATGGCCATTGCATCTAGAAAATACATTATTCAAAAGCTTCTTTTCTGCATAATTTTACCCTTTTTTTTTCATTAACTAACTATAAAAGTAAAATGGGATATGCCTAGAAAAAATTCCAACTTAGTTGCTTTTCGTGAGAGTAGGGAATAGCATAATTTCGATGCATTTTCGTTTTCAACGATACATTTTTTTAAGATATTAGAATAATGACGCTCTTAATAATGAGTTATTTTAGAATTTTTTTTAGATCTGAAATACTTGTAGGGTTTTTATGCCTTTGATATGCATTAATATTGTATTTGTTTAAATCAGTTTCGGATTTAAACAAAGAATTCAACATATAGCTATAAAATAAAATCCAATCTTTTATTATAAAAAATAATATTTTATCTTAAAAGAGCTTTAAAAAATTATCCACGTGCTTCAATTTGCTAAAGGTTTATTTAAATCTGAATTTAATGCATTTGTTTTTTTATATAATGAATCTATTTCAAATATAACTCGATTATTTTTATGCTTCAAGTACAGCAACAAAACTTTCAAAAAACAAATTCTGAAGAACTAAAAGCGAATGTTTTGCTACAGAATAGAAAAATAAAATATGACTTCTTTAGACTTTTATTAATATTAAAAAAGTGAACATTATACAAAAAAAGAATTTGAAATGTTATGAAATGTGAATTAAAAATGTAACGATTATTGTGCAATTAAATTAGTATTACCAATTAAATGAACATAATACACTTTTATTCAGAGAATACTTAGTTAGGAATTTTCTCTTAAAAGAAGCATTCGATTAATCTAAATAACTGAAACTTCCACTACTTTAACTTATTCAATTCCTACTATTAGCTCGCACTGTCTATATTTATTTATATTTTTGTATATTTATTTATTTATCTCGGTGGAATTTTCAATCGTTCAAAAATACATTTTAAAGCGCCAATTGAGCTGAGATTTTATATACAGGATCATTTTGGATGACAATACAATAATTTTAAATTATAATTAATAAAAATTAATGGATTAAAACTAATATTTAAAGAATTACAAATACAGCCACGTTGGGACTTGGTTTGGGTTCAAAAAAATTTCGAAAAGGTTTTTTTCTCACGTGTTAAAGCATTCAGTTGACTGAAATTAAAAGGACAATACGATACTTTAATGATAATTAAAAAACTACCAATCCTTAATGTTGTGATTCTGTCCTATGAATATACATATTTATATTAATTGTAACTATTTAATAAAAAGTTGCTAAAATAAAAATTTTCGTTGTTGATCTAAGTAGGAATTGACTTAAAAACTATTTTTTTATGTTACTTGTTTTTTAATCTTAAATGCTCTCGAATGAGACTTCGACGAAAATACGGATGCAAAAAAAATGCATACGCGTGTGAAATTGTGAAGGTTTATAGCAAAAAACAGAAAAAAAAAACCCCTCTAAAAATAAAAACAGGGAAAAAGAAGTAAAAGAAAAGAAATTCATTTTGTGATTCAATTATTAACATTTTCTAACTAATTAACATAAAACTAAAATCTGCGTTCTTACAAAATTTGAAATAATATATATACAGTCAAACCTCTCCATATTATGAACCTCTATTGCGAATTTTTCTATATAAGCAAACTTTTTTCTAGAACTCAGAACATTTAACGATTTTCTTCGTAAAATAACCTCCCAATAGCGAAGTGCATTTTCTATATAACGAACTTTTTCTATTGTGGTTCAATTTTTTCTCTCCTCATTTTTGAAGTATTTCTGGACATTTCGAGTTATTCTCTCTCTTAGCGCATTTTATGGTGGTCATAAATCTTGAACAGGTTTTATTAGGTGCCTAACTCATCGAGTGCAATATAATTCTGGGCATTTCATCCAATAAGGGCAACCTTCAACCTCCATTGTCCAGTTCACTGGAAACACTTAGATATTTCCTTTCATTTTCAGTAGAGTCTCATGTCCTCTAACTAGCCTCCGTTCATTTGTAGTATTGGTCAGTCGTACTGGTAACTTCGTTTTGTACTCGGAAAAAAATCAAAACGTAAGGGGGTTAAGCAAAAAAAAAATTTAATTCTCTGAATTGGATAAAGGTGTCAAGAAACTTTTCTTGCAATTTTTCTTTCTTTCTTTTTTTTTTATAGGTAAGATATATGAAATAAATATATATTAATGAACAAAAAGATGTGAATAATTACTTTTTTTAATACATAGTGTGTTTATGAATTTAAAATTTGTTTTGTGCGGCTTATAAAAAAAAAATTGAAAGATGAATCTCTATATAACGAATTTTCCATATAAGGAACTTTTTTTCGGGATTTAGGGACTTCGTTATATAGAGGTCCGACTGTATATATATATATATGCTTATTTTTCTTTGCAAATCATAAATAAACAGTTGAAGTTTAAATTGTAAATTTATTTTGCAAATCATACGAGCATCTCTAAAATCGAAATTTTCTTAAATAATATTTGACTTAATTATTGTTAAATTTATATTTTAATTAATTTTAAACCAGATTGATTAATATTTCACCATAGTTAATTTAATTAATCACACTGCTTCAACGTAATTATTGCGTTATTTGGGGGTTGAAAATTAAATATAATTCCCTTAATCAGGGACGTTTTGAGGCAGGGGTTTAACTGATTACAAGACATTTTCCACAAAAACGGAATTTTAACTACAGTGAAAAACGTTTAACCCGAGATGAGATGACTGAAATATTTTTTCGTGTTAAAAGAACTTCGTGTTAACTCTTTATATACCCTCTGTACTTATAAGTACCACTCACTTTAAAATAACATAGAATAACCAATTTTAAGAATATTCTGACAATACTTTGGAATATTCTTTGAAATCCAATCTTCCAAGACATATGGCAGCACGGGTTCTATGATGAGTATTTTAGCGGGAAAGGCGAATAGTTTTATAGCAGAAATTGCGTTTTCAGCTGACGGCGTTTTCAGCGGATTGCAAAGATTATCATTTTTGTCACGAAAAAATAGTTAATGTCAAAATTTATGTGTCTTATGCTTTTTGTGTGTTAATAAAGACCTTAGAAGACGATTTGACTATTTATTTTAAGTGAACAGTGGATATATAATTAATTTTACAGTGGAATATCTTTAATTAATTAGCTCTAACGGATTAAATTTCCCAAAGTTGATTATTTTGTTTATGTATACCTCTTAATTTTCAATGTAGTGATCCCAAATTTCTTTTGCATGAAATAAACTGCAGTAAATAAAGGGTTAAAGGATATTGCATTAAAAAACATTTATTCGACAAAATTAAATTTATTATAGTACATTTTATTTACTTAGGAGTGCATTTGTTACCGGAAAAGTATGGAATGCCGGACGTTTTTAGGCAAAGTATGAAATATGAGATCTATTACATACTTTGCCTAGGCATTCTATAGAATGCCGAAAGTTATTTAAGCAAAGTATGAAAAAAGGTCATGGTAAGGCTATTATATTAATGACGTACATTCCTAAAGTTATAAATGTTTTTCTGACAAAATAATGAAAGTGCCATTAAAAAAAATTATTCAAAATACATAAAAGAAAATGAACGTTGTACCAAAAACAAAATTTATGCCTTTCTTATTAAGGGAAACAAAGTTTTTATACAAAAAATAAGAAATTAAAATAAACCTTTTTGTTGTAACATGGTAGGCTTGAGTGACATTTTGAATTACATTTTTCCCGCAAAGACAACTCTTATGTTGGTACTTTGTTTTACACATACATCTGACAAATCCTTGGCCGCTTCTATTGGACTGAGCAATTGCAACTGACAAGAGGGGAATTTCGTGGTCAGAAATATTTCTAATTTTAAGCAAGTCTTAGGGCACAAAGTAAATTGTGATTTCGCAAATAATTTTGTTTTAATTTCTTTCAGAAGTTTCAAGTCGATAGAAACCATTTGCCACTCATTACAAGGGCCAATATATAGGTATTCGAGGGAGTGAATATTAATGTAGTACAGTTCTGCTAGAGGGTTTTGGTGACTGACGCGGGGCCGCTGTAGCCTAGTGGTCAAGGTATCAGATCGTGGCTGGCGAGTTATGAGTTCGAGCCCAGTACCACAAAAGAACCCGCATTGTCAAACCAGTCTACCAATATGATTCAGCGTACCACACAGTAGGGCATTATTTGAAACAATGGGCTCAATTCATGTGACGTCATAGTGACATGATAAGGTGAGGGCAGGGATTCAAACGAATAAATTTTAAAAAACTCATGCGACGTCATAGTCACACGAAAAAAACGTCTAGTTTTCCGGCTAATCAGTTCACGCGCCTGGTGGCCCCAAATTTTTGCTTTTTTGCGAAACTTTCTTAAAAGTATATTGTATACAAAATTTTTTATTTAAAAGTATAAACAAAAAAATATTGGTTTTTTTTTTAAAAAATTTTTTTGAAAAAATTTTTTTTTCCCCAACTTTTTAAACATTTTTACCCAAAAAAAGAAATTTAAAATTTTTATCTGGGGGTTTTTAAAATAGAACAAGTACAATTAGTTTAATGTTTTTTTTAGAATTCAATGGAAAACATGTTTTTTTCTCACGTGATTTCCCCTAAATTGCGCCCATTCAAAAATTGACAAAATTGTTCAATAGTGCAAAGAACCACTGAGATTTTGGACCGGGGCCCATAGGGGCACGTGGGGCCAGGGTTTTCCAACCCCTCCCCAAGATCTTTTCCTTCTCCAAAATTCACCCTTGCTCTTCCTTTTTCACACACAGCACTCGGAAAAACCTTTTTTTCTGTTGAAAATTTTTGGAGCTTTTTGGGCACCCCCCGAACATCCCGCAATGTGCGACTGAAAATTCTGACCCTTTTAAAGGATGCGAGGGTCTAGTGTTTTGCCACGAAAATTTTCAAAGAACAATGTTTTCTTACTTTGCCGGCCTTTTATGCATTTTTGGAATGCCTAGGCAATGAGTGAAGTATGAATCATTTCATACATTACCGGCTACTTTTAGGCATTCTCTACTATACCGGATTTCATACTTTGCCGGTAACATATGTTATATAAACATGTATTTAATAAAACTCAATAAAATTTCCATTCGGGAAAAACCCTTAAAAAGAAATTAATTACAAAATTTTAAAATTTTTTGAGAAACAAAACATTTATTGAGTTTTTGGAAAATAATCTGATTTTTTTTTGCATTGTTTTTTTTAGCAACAATTGTTCGATATCATCCACTTTGTTATTCATTTTACCATTAGAATGTGCGTCTAAGTAACTGAGCATACTTTTCATGACGTCACTCATTTCGGATAACGTGGAAATAGAAGTTGCATTATTCATTTCATTTTCGGCGTCTGAATCTGCATCAGTGATATTTTTTTTAACTTTGAAAAAAATCCCAAAAAGTCTTTTTTCTGCCATAATTTTGTACACAATACATCATCATTCTGCAAACGAATTCTTCCGATAATATAATAGTCCGGACAGTCCCATCCGGCTGGTGTTTTCCATATTTTGTTGATTCCCAAATGGGAAATCTTTTCGTGTTAAACGAGTTTTCGTTTCGCGTTAAGATAAAAAAATACGTAGTAGTTTGTCGGGTCCCCGTTGTATTATTTCGTTTTAACCAATATTTCGTCCAAAAAGGTTTTTCCCCTTTAAAAAAATTTTACTTTCCCTTTTTCTCTCATCCCTTTGCATATTAAAAAATCCCGTTGACGCAATTTAATTTTAGCCCACCGAATCAAAAACGGGGTTTAATTTTTTTTCTTTCTTTTTTACAATTTCAACTGTTTTAAATTTGTTATCAACACTTTGAAAACGGAAGAGATAGACACCCATTCGTTATTTTTCAATTGTTGACCATGGAAAATAGAAAATCACGTCATTTGCAATGATCTTTTAAACCCTACGAAACTTAAGGGAAACCCCGTTTTTTTGAACAGCATTTGTTTTTTAAAGGGATCCGGGCTACGTTCGGGAAAAGTGATTTTAAAAAAAACACATAAATGGATAATTTTCAATTTAGTGTCATTTTGAATAAAAATAATTTTATAAAATTGTTTTAAGACATTATGACAAAAAAAATTATCTAAATACAATATTTTGGCAAAAAATGAACTTAGAGAATAACCTTTTTTTATAAAATGTTCTTCTTTTATAAAAAATGCTTCTATAATAATAATAATATTTTGTGTGTGTGTGTGTGTTTAGATAAAGGAAAGACTTCTCAGAGAGTCTGAACTGGGTTTTTTTAAAAAAATTCACATTTTTTTACTTACACCAATTGAAATAATTATCGGAGTTTTTCTTAAAATTTTCCCCTCTGTTGTAGTAAAAAAAAGATTACCCCATTCTAAGCTATATTATTCTTCTAGTTCACCTCTGTACAGAGGTCAGCATATACAGGAAAAAATATGATTATAATAGAAGCATTTTTCATAAAAGGAGAATTTTTTAAAATTGGCCATTCTATGTTTTTTTTTGTCAAAATATTATTAAATATTTTTGTAATAATATCCTTAAAACAATTTTTATATGTTTTCTAATCAAGTGACACTAAATATCATAAATATTATCCATTTATACGCTTTTACAAAATCACGGTTCCGAATGTAGTAGGATACCTTAAATATTTTTCAAAATGCGACTTTATGGGACACATTACGGGATTTCAATCTATTTTGTTTTCACTGCATATCATCTTCGTATGGTTAACTATTTGACTAATCATCAATTGACAATTTAGTTACAATTTATCATTAGGGAAGGTTAATACTTTGTTAAAAGTAAATCCTTTACTTACCGTACCTTCTCCCCATTCTTTGATGCTGGAGTTGAAGTACATTACAGCAATGTAAACACCAAACATCATCAACAATAACACGGATTCCATGCTAGAAAGAAGAATATTGTGGTGTTATATTCTTGAATAAGATTCATTTTGTATCTAACTTCTTTAGGTAGGTACGAGATTTACTATCCCACGGTATCTCCAAAGGATCTTTCCTCCCTCCCATGGGATTTGCCTGATATTTACGGATCAACGGATCCCTTTTACTAATCCTTTTGGGGAAAACTTTCATCAATTCGCGTTATTCACAACCAACCCTTCGGAAGAAGAAATCGTGAAATTTAAATTAACTTACTATTTCTAGTCGAAATTTTCTGGCTAGAATACAGAGTAGGCGTGGATGCAAACCAGAAATCAGGTGAGATTATTAATGAAAGGTATCATTTTTGAGTAATTGTGTATAAATACTTATTAGGAGAAAGATTTAAAGTGACGATTGATCACTAAGATTAAATTAATATTAGATTAAATCGGATAATAGATTAGATCCTATATAAAGTAAGGATCGAGTTTGATAGTCTCCTAATCTTTCGTGTTTTTCGTCGTTGTTCCCTTTCGTGGTTAGCACCGAAACATTCTCTTACTGTTATTAATTGAATTTGTGTCGTTATATTGTGTGATCAATAAATAGGTTGATTGGATCATGGCGAGTGTTTCTTCCCAACCTCCTACATATCTAGGTGCCCAAGAAAGAGGTGAAGACCTCTCACAAATAATACGAATGATGTGTCCTGAGGTACTCTGATTGAATTTTCAATTCCTTCCTTTGTCATTTATTTTATTTATATCAATCAAATTCAAGTTGTTATTTATTTATTTTTTTTAAATCCGTTAGTGATTGTTTGGCATTATTTGTCTAAATATAAATTTTATGCCAATGAAACTAATGAAATAATATTTTATTAGAAATCTACCAACATTTTCGAGAAGCGGTTTTAAATTAAGTCTATAATAAAAGCTGGAAAAGCGCAATCCTAGACATTGTCTGTTTAGTTTGTATCTTCCAATAAATATAATAAAACGAAAGATATTAATGAATTGATTTAAAAAGGACAGGGTGTGAATTGCTAAAACGAAAGTATATTTATTTTTATGCCTCTTCGACCCCTTCCCTTGGAAATCAATTTTGGGAAACCCATTTTTAGTTGATCTCTATTTAACCAAAGAAATATGCTTACCACATTTCAAGTCTGTAGATCTGATAGTTCAAAAACGGGAATATTTTTTCTGTCTATATAACAACCCCTTTGGAGTATATCTCACAAAACCCGTTCGTTTGCTGATCTTTCTGAACAAAAGAAACATGCCTGCCAAATTTCACACAAGAAAGATGCCACAAAAAAGATACTTCCATATTATACCATCAACTAATTTCGTAGAATCAAAAATGTCACCAAATACTCCGATATGCAGTCAACAGTGAAAATCAATTCCCATGTATGTACAAACACAACAATCTTGATCGCGAATTCTCGAAAACAAGGATGTTTGGCAAATTCTCTTCGAGCCTTTAATTTTTTTCTTGGCACCAAAAGTTTTCACCAAATGGTGCTAAAGGGAGAACACGTTTTTCACCACGAACAACTAGTGAAAAATCTTAAGCCCGCAGCTTGCCGACTTAGCAGTAAATTCCTTAAAAATGGACGCCAAATTTTTGTCACCAAATCAGGGCATTCAACTAGAATCCCCATCCATCTTGTTTTTCAAACTATACTGTTTTAGTGGATGTTAAAACTTCTTGATTTCTAGAAACACAGTAATCTTAATCACGCATGAACGAAAGTATATAATGAGTATTTATAATTTGTAGTATTATTAATACTCTTATTTTGTTGAGGAAAGTGATTAAAATTTGGATTCTGTTTTCTTAGGAAGAGAGAACGCAGTAGAGTATTTTGGTTTGATGCGTAAGTATTTGAGACAATTTAGATAGTTTTGCAAAACGACAAAATAAGCCACATCTTGCAAATGCACGACTGCATCTAGATTCGTACTTATTCGAACTTGTATGGCATAGCTACACGAAGATATGTTTATCGCGATTTTTAATGCAATTACGGCGTTCTAGCCCCAATATATTGTAGTTGTTATATATTTATTATATTATTTTTTTCAAGAGTACGTATTTTCTTTCAAAATATATTATTTTATTTTACTTAATCTTCGAGTAGATTATAGACCTGCTGATACGGAAGGTATATGGGCGGGAATTTGTTTTGCGCGTGTGCTGAAACAATAACAGCATTTGGCGACATTTTTTTTTATTTGATGACGTCTTTTGATTTGATGAGATCAGTCGAGGGTATATAATAACTAAGTGCCAAAAAATATCAAGTATTCGCCTAATTTAGGTAGGCTATATGCTCCACGTGAATAGTACGTATATAGAAGCATGGAAAGTCTTTTAAAATATACAGGTATAAGACAAAATAATACGAACACATATTTAAAATTGAGTCATCCTTCTACCATCTAACAAAAAGCCACCAAGTGTCTCGAGAATGTACCATTTAGTGGCAGTGAAAGTGAAGATATAAGTCAAACATCTAGTAGTGTGATAATTTCATGCGAAAATTCTGTTCCTAGTAAAGCGTGATTATGTCCGACCTCTCTGACGTGAAAAGAGGCATGGTGATTGGAGCTCGCTTCATTGGAGCATCCGTATTCAGAACAGCCAACCTTGTAAGTGTTTCAAGGACCACTGAGTTAAGGGTTATAATAGCCAGCATATAACTGGATAAGGTGTCACAACAGTGGGTGAACGTCAGAGTTGAAGGACAGTGACAGACGGGTGTTGAAGAGAATAATCACTCGAAAACGCAAGTTTATCGTGCCACAAGTAGCGTCCGAGATGAACACCCATCTTGAGAAACCCGTATCCATGAAAACTATTCAATGGAAGTAGCATGTTGTGAACATCCATGACTGAGTATCTATTCGAAAACCTTTAGTTTGGACACTTAACATTAGTAAACTGGATGCAATTGCAATGGAAACAATTCATCTGGTTTGTTGAACCCTCATTTACTTTTTTCCATGCCACCGGACATGTGTTCGTCTGGCGAACATTGGCGGAAGCCGTTCATGTTAATGCCTGGTTCCAACCGTGAAGCACGGAGAAAGTTCTGTGATGGTGTAGGGCGCAATATCTTCCCTTGCATTGGAGCCTCTCGTTGCCTTGAGAGTGATTATCACAGGCGACCATTATCGAAGCATTCTCGTAGATCAGTGCTTCTCAAAATTTCAATATTTAATAATAATTTTCATCGACCCCCCTCCCCCATGCAATAACAACGTATTGAACTCAATAATACTATACTTTGATGCTAAAACTACCGTATGACTTTAACCTCTTAAGTGCCACCAGCATATATAAACGTCTCGCTCAGTCAAACCTTAATTACCCCGTACGTATATATACGTCTTTCCAAAGTACGATCTTTTCTGTGCACTGCTATCCATAAAATTATTCTGAAGGCTTTGGAATGCAATTAATAGACCTGGCAAATGTTTGCGAATGATTTGCTTATTTCAGATTATTTGCTTCTTTATTCCTAACCGCCTCCAATACATCACATACGTGTTCCTACGTGGAAAACGGTTGGCATTGGAAAGCAAATTGCAAAACTTGTAATCGGCAGTTAAGGGATTAATTATAAACCATACAAATTATCAAGATAAGTGTTAATTTTTGTATATAATTGATATATGGCAATCCAAATCCCATGGGGTCACTGTTAATTATTAAACTTGTTCTTATATAAATATCGTTAAATTATCAAATGCACACACATTGCGTAGCACTGGTACATTTATACGTGTAATATATCAGTGTAAATATGCATTTTATTTTTTATTATGTCAGAATGTATTTTGTTTGTGTTTTCTTTCAATAAATTAATAATTTTTTTAATTCTTTTGTTTTCAACTTTTCAATATGTTCGCCCCCCCTCTCGTAGAGCTGTCACGCCCCCAAGGGGGGCGCGCCCCACAGTTTGCGAAACGCTGTCGTCATTGTCATCTTCATCCTATGCTTCAGACTCTCTTTCCAGGAGAACGTTCTGTGTTCCAAAATGACAATGTCCCTGTTCACACGTCTCGCTGTGTTCAAACATAGTTACATGAGCATGATGATGAAGTGGAACATCTAACGTGGTGTCCCCAGTCACCTGATCTGAACATCATCGAGTATTTGTGGGGTTTTTTACATAACAAAGTTCGTGCTCGATTTCCTCCTCCACGCACACAATCTAAACTGGAGACGACCCTGCTCGAGGAATGGTTGCAAATTCCAATGAACTTTGTTCAAGACCTTTATTTGTCAATTCCACGTTGAATGCAAGCTGTCATTCAGGTCAAAGTTGGCTCAACCTCTTACTATTAAAATTTTTAATTTTTTCACAAGTGTTCCTATTATTTTGCCCTATACCTGTAGATAAATTCCATAGTCTTTAATATGTGTTACATTTTTTTAAAAAATTTCATTTAAATTTGTCAAAAGGCTTATTGAAATATAGCTACTCTAATATTTCAGTTAGTCTTTTGACAAATTTACTGACAACCAACACACATTTTTTTTGTAGAAACTGGCATTTAACTCTATTGCTCTCTTCCGATTTTCTTTCGAATTCTAGTATTTTAAAGGTTAAGGTACCCGATAGTTCGGAACCGTAAATTAAAAGCGTATAAATGGATACTATTTAGGATATTTAGTGTCACTTAGATTAGAAAATGTGTAAAGAATAGTATTACAATAAAAAATTATTTAAGTGCAATATTTTGACAAAAAATGAACATAGAATGACCCCCTTTTTAAAAATTTTTTCTCCTTTTTGGGAAAAACTTCTATTATAAAATATTTTGCCATATAGCCAGCTTTTGTACAGAGCTCACTAAATTTTGAAAAAAAATAACTTGAATGTTCTATCCATATTTTACGACAACAAGGGGAGAACTTTTAAGAAAAAAGCGATAATTTTTTCAAATGGTTGTAACTCTGAAAATAATGTAATTTTTTTAAAAAACGAGTTGAATCTCTGCAGAGGTCTGAACTATATACAGTCAAAATTTATTATAATAAACTTTTAAAAAAAAATTTTTTAAAAAAGATTATTCTAAGTTAATTTTTTTTCCGAAATTTTGTATTTAAATAAATTGTTTTTTAAAATGTCCTTAAAACAATTTTATACATGTATTCTAATCTAAGTGACACTAAATATCATGAAAATTATCCATTTATGCGCCTTTTTAAAATGACGGTTCCGAACGTGGTAGGATACCTTAAAGCAGATAGACTACTTTTCTAAGAACTAATGAAACTTTCCAAAGAATGATTACCAAGTAACAACATTGTCTTGAATTATACAGATGAGAGTTGTAACAGAAAATATATAGACCAAAGAATCTCTTGAAATGGGATACCAATCCACTGATGATTCCTGTAAAAGATAAAGAACAAAGTGAAAGAACAGTAATTTAATGCAGTAAATTGATATAAATACTATTAATTTTCAAGTTAATTAGCCTTGGATTAAAGAAAAGAATTAGTTTTTTCCTTTATAAAAATGATAAAGGATAATAGCACCATACGTATGTATTTGTTTTCTTGGCAAATTATTAATATAATATGATAAATTTCTTTCTATCACATACTTTCCTTATAAATTCATTAAAAAGGTGCAATACATTCCAAAAATACTATGCGTCTGCACAAAATAGATACTTATAAAATATTTCTATTGAATTGGGTACAAAACTATTCCAACAATATTTAGAAAAACAATGTGTGTGTAATACCGTATAAAATTCGTCAGATCAAAAAAACATTGCCAAACCTCAGGTCTAAATATTATTTTATTTGTTACAGAAACAAAAAATATTCAATGAAGCTTTCTAAAACCAGCTTAGGAAGTATATGTGAATATATTTCCACTGAATTTAATCGTGCATGAATATATTGAAATATTATTAAACCGTTTAAAATTGCAGTAAAGACTTCGTTGAACAGATGAATAGAAATATCAGTTGCTGTAAATATTCAATTCCAAAGACGCAAATCTCCATTCTTTTTTTGTCTTCATTTAATGTTTGTTTTTCCATTACTATTCAAAATTCTTTGTGACTAATAGTAGTCAAAGTTTAAATTCCACTGATGCCTTTTTTTTAATCACTCAAATGATTCAGATCTCCAGTTTAAACATAACTCGAAAATTTACGTATTAAATTAAACCAGTGTCACATACAGTTACGCATTATTCTTTTTTCTTCTACTGAAAATTTTGCTTCTACAAATAATTCAAATAATTTAAGCAATTTAACTTTAACAGCAAACGATTATATATGATTATATACATTATAAGGAATCATTGAATTAAAGAAGACGATGAAAACACGGAAGAGAATTTTCAACCTAAAAATATCTATAACTACTATATCATTTAAATAGGTAATTAAAAATTGGTTCAAAATAAAAAATGAAATTTGAACAGAAAAAATATTTAACAATACGAAACAACCTTAGTAAATGTTCTCAGTTTTTTTTAAAAAAATTTATATGCTTCAAGAATAACTAAAAGATTCATTCATTCTTTTATTTATTTTCAAACATCTAAAAACATATTTAAATATAAATTATGCCTTCACCTTGCATTAATTTTTTCTTTATTATTCAAAAACTTTAACAAATGTTTTTCGTTGTTTGTTTGTTTTTTCAAATTATTTTCTAATAAAAGCTACAATAAATCTGTTCATTATTTTATTCCATTTTTGTTTACTTTCAAATATCGATTTAAAAAAAAAGCTGTTTAAATTCGGCAACGTTATTTTGCCTTTCTATGCTAATCTTTGTCATTTTGGATCAACACACACAATTCTTCCAAAAACTGAAAATAGACTTGTCAAAAGAGTTAAACCATAAAAATCGCCTGCCGCCATTTCTTCCGCTTCGTTCGCGATGGCATGACGTCACTGATAAAACTCGTCCAATAAAAAATAGCTGAAATTGGTGCTTCTGCGGTTAGTTCCTTTTTAAGGACAAATTTGTTTAGATTTATTTTGAATCACCTCGCCGAGTTCTTGGAAACGTTACTAAAAGCATGGGGCATTAAAAGTCGTCTCAATGAATTAAAATTGCTATAAAATTACGTTTCCTTAATGTTGGAACATTTTTGTTAGATATTCTGATCAGACGTTTCGTGGTTTGGCCGAGTTTCTCCCCTGTCATTCACACATTTCGATTAAAAATGCCGTCACAGTACGCTTACATGGTTGTAATTTGATTCAAGGCTATTTTCAAGAATTAAAAATGAAGTATTGTACAGAACAAATTGCAAAACCAAATAAATTAATAAAAATCATGCGCTAGATATAAAATATTACGAGCAAGCCTTGTGATCTTTTCACATTTTCTTTTTATAGCATTTATTGCAGTAGCTTGTTGTTATTAATTTAGATCCTTTTGTTTTCTGGTGGATGAAATAAATTTTCAAATAAGGAAAACTTTTTTACACATTGACAACTGCGTAGAATTTATTCCATTAAATATTGTGAAATACGTTTAACGTGAAAACGCTTAAGGTATCCGACTACTTGCGACAACTTAAAAAAATGGAGATATGGAGATTTTTGTGGTTTTAGATTCATTTAGTACATTTAAAAAAAAGAGAAAAATAAATTATTACTACTAAAATGGGTAAAAATTGACAAAAAATTACATAAACGAGGCCCGCTGTGTACAAATAGTAAATGAACAAATTCAATTTTGATGTATTACTCTGCTATTCCTTTTTGAAATGACCTTCAGGATAATATTTTAATTTTTACAAAAACTACAGAATCTGTATAAAATGAGACATGTTAATTTTTACAAAATCGCTA
Source organism: Trichonephila inaurata madagascariensis (assembly GCA_019973955.1). NCBI lineage: Eukaryota > Metazoa > Arthropoda > Arachnida > Araneae > Nephilidae > Trichonephila > Trichonephila inaurata. The sequence continues at coordinate 16,720 of BMAV01011133.1, forward strand.
TCTTTGCTATTATATGAAATTGCTTAAAAAACAGTGATTATATTCACATGAAGGACTGTAAATTTTGTAATAAAACAGTGATTGATAAATCATAAGGTTAAAACACTTCTATACTGTTGTACAGAACATACACAAAATTTCAGCAAATTATTTTAAAAACTTTTTGAGCAATCGCTGACCCCGTTTGAACTTTTCGACAAAAGCACATTTCCAGTAAAACGGATTTTAAAGTTTGACATCTTATGTAAAGTTATGGCATCTGCTTTTTCTAAAACACTTGTAGTTTTTGTTCTAGTGAATGGAAAATAAGAAACTTGATAGTTTTCTAAAGCTAATAGGATGGCCTGTAAAATAAATTCATGAAAGAAATTTGTCCATTTTTTAAAAAAATCATGATTTTAGGGTAGGCGGATACCTTAAGACGAAGTATCGGTTAACACAAACCAATACAACGGTCCCGACAAACATTTTGTATTTTGATTCATTTTTTTCCTCTTAACACGAGGAGATTTCTATTCTGGGAATGTACAAAATACGGAAAACTCCAGAGATTTAAGAGTGGCTAAGTTGTTTCACGTGTTTCGTAGAAAGAAGAATAACTTGGCTTTGAAATACCATCGGAATAACCTGTGACACGAGCCTATTTTGTTTATCTAAACTACTTTTTCCCTCCACCCCAACAAACGCCACACAAAACACCTCATCTCTCATCAATTGGCTTTGGAATTCTGTGACGAGTGCATCGCAGTGTAAGAAAAAATCAGTGTATTTGGTTCGCGTTTTTTTCTATTTTAGAAGAATTTTATTTACAAGCACAATAGGATAGAGCCCGGGGAAAGAAAACTTCTAATACGCTTAAAATAAAGATGGAGCTTTTTAAGGTTGTTGATAAAAAAGATGACGAAAGCGGAAATCTGAAAAGATTTTGGTTCTGCTAAATTTTGTATTAAAACCAAATTTGTATCTGTTTTGTATTTGTATTATTGTTGTAAGTTCTTTTGAATGTTTTTATTTCATTGATTATTTTAAATACATGCACACATACGTAGTACGATCCAAAAATTCGGGGACTGCGGCCATTGCTGACGATGAAAGCAAGTACCTAAAGTTAAACCAGTTGAAAAGGGATTCTTCCAACCCTTCCTTACCTGGCCAGGTTGGTTTAGTCCATGTTATGTGACCGAATCACACGCACAGCTGTTATCTTCCGAAGTTAGTTACCTTTGTACCGCGTTCTAAGAAAGATGGACAAATTCTTGAACAGCTTTGAACATTAAATTCTGTCAACGCTTAAGTAAAACACCAATGGAAACTTTGGAAAGACAGTAGGTGTAGGGTGAATCTACCATGGCGAGATCCAAGATTTACGAACGGTGTTTTAAAGACGGCTGAGAATCTATCGAGTACAATGAACGCGTTGGACGACCTTCGACTTCACGGAACGTGGAAAATGTAGCGTTGGTGTCTGAATGTGTTCTAACAGATCGTTGCCTAACACTTGAACAAATCGCTGAGGCAAGACGTCGTTTGTGGCAATCCTTTCGTCATAAGCGGCCTCAGTTCTGGCAGTGTGACGACTAGTATCTTCTGCGTGACAACGCACCAGCACATCGATCCCAACTGGTAAAAGAGTTCCTCGCCAAAACTCGAACTAACGTGCTTAAGGACGACAAGTACAATTTAAGTGCCTATTCTCAATTATTTTTAATTTTCAATAAAAAGTTGTGATATTTCCTTATGTTAAAGACTGGAGTGATTGAAAGTCGCACTGTAAAGCAACGTAATTTTATACCTCAGTCAAGTGACGAGGATGTCACTTGAGCTAGCACCCCTCCTAACTACCACTCCACATCAACGGGAGAACATTAAATCTCGACATATTTAACGTGCATCTGTCATTTTTACACGACGAGCCTTCAGTGGCACCAGAACTGGAATCCGCGATACTCTGACCACGAGTTCGTGAGCAAACCACTAAGCAGGGGCGTAGCTACCACCGTATCAATGATACGGGGCCCCAAAATGTGTAACCCAAAAAAACGTAAAATGTTAAGGGTTTCCAAAGAAAGGCTCCCAACCAACTTTGATACATGGCCCACTCATGACTAACTACAAACTACGCCAGTGCCATTAGGCCTAGGGTACCTCAGAATTTATCCATTAACTATCAATGAGGTGAAAAGAAGAGGTTGCAAAGATTCTTGCTGCAAACTTATAATAAATTCTGTATTTTTAGCACTTCATTAACATGAAAAAATAGATGAAAATTCGATTAACAATTTCAATTTTTAAGATTTATATTTGAATCCTATAATACAACGTTTTACTTATAAAATAATCCACTTCCGCATGACGCTCAATACAGCACAGTCAGCTAATTAAATATCAACCCCCCTAAAAAACAAGAATACATTTAAAAAATTTAATGAGCAATTATTATTATTTGTGGTTTTTACCCGAGCCAGCAGTTTAAAATGTGCTTCAGGATTCTTTGCATCCTAAATACCTCATTAACTGGGATATAAAAGTTAATTACGTCAGGTAAAAATCCTGAAAAAAATATTTGGCTATTTTACTGAGGAGGTAATGAGTAATGGAAAAAGGAAACAAGTACTCTTGAATATTTGATGGCTTGCAAAAATCACTTCGATTGCGGAACCATTTTGTATTTCCTGGCAGTTTAATTACTCGCAAAATAAATAAATAAATCACGAAGTAGAGAAAAAAATTCTAAAACCTGGTTTTATTCGGGTTTATTAAATACTGATGGAATATCGCCATTTTATATGTTTATTTTGTTTTCTATGTTTATTCTTTTGATTACCTGTAATTACGTCAGCCACAAAAATATTTCGTTTGACTACACATTAATAAAAATTACATCTTTTTTCACGACAAAATTGTCATTTAAGAGGAAAAAAATTATTAATTAACCTTTTAGTCCTTGCAGTAACCAAAAATAACGATTCAGTGGCTGCTTCTAATTCATTTTTTACTTATATGCCGGCTGGGTGGCTTAGTTGGTTAGGCGCTGACCTTGTACTCCCAAGTTTGCGGGTTCGTCCTTAGTCCTAGACCAGGGTGGGCAGACTTTTCAAGATACGGGCTACTTCAAATTTTTTTCAAGGCGTTGCGGTCTACCCAGTGTTAGTGGCGCACGCAAGGGGGGGGGGTCTACGGGTCCGGACCCTCCCTGATAGCTCTTCATTTTTTTCCCTGATTAATAACTATCCCAAGTAAAAGAACGATAGTATTTGTTATTGGGATTTTTATTAATCAATGGTTTAAATTTTTTATTCAGTAATTTATTTTTGCTGTTTTTTTTAGCGACAAATCAAAAATATTTAAAAAATTAAAATATATATATATTGTTTGGCTACTATTTGGTTGATATGAGAATGTGATTGACCCTCGACCTCCCCCTTAGAAAAATTCTTGTGTGCGCCACTGCTCAATGTCGTAGATGTGGTGAGGTAAGGAAAACAGATTTTTTTAACCTTAATAATAAATACGGAATATGTACTTACCTTTTGTAACAACACTTTTAAAACCACGTTTGAAACAAAACGCAAGATACAAACATAAAAATAATAGCCACAAACAATAATAATAGCCACAAATATAATTATATCAAATGATGTATTAATGATGAAACGATTCAAAATACATTAAAAAATAAAACATTATCTGAAGTTAGTTTTCGTCGTTATAGTCAGTAGAAGACTTAGTATGCGTACTGTCAGCCAATCTTGAATTTTCCGTTTTTAAATTACTAACTGCTAAAACCTTCAGGCGATCACCCCCAAATGTCTTCGTGGTCCAATGGTCGATTGCGATCGACGTAATGCCCACCCCGGTTCTAGACTATCGATTTTCAATGAAATGAAGGCACCTCCATGCCGTTTATTATGTGCATTTTAAAAGGGTTTTCTAGAGCTGTTTGGGGGGGTGCTCAAAAAGCAAAATTAAATTCCTAGTACAGTTTCGCAACGTAGAGCTCAGGTGCTTTGCTCTGGAGGGGAAACTGAGTGTCAAAATTACATTGTGGCAATTTGTACTACCTATATGATGCCTCACTAAAAAGTGATACCAGCTCCCGGGAAAGGGCGGCGGAAAAAAAACCAATCCACAGCCCCATTTCAAAGAATTTTTTGCTGTATCAAAACTTTAAAAATTGCATGGAATTCTTTTTTAAAATTCTCTCAAGAGTTCAGTGGTTTTCTCTAGATAATATATTACTTGAAAATGGTTTAAACAGAGCATTTTGTATTAAAAAAAACTAAGTTCTGACTGAAGAATAGGAATTTAATTTTTCTTTTTCCCCACCTCATTGTTGAGAAATCAAAAAAGTTTAAATTAAAAATTTTAAAAAAAAAAGGGGGCAAAAAGAAAAAGAATAAATAATTATTAATCCTGATAATGATTTTCATTTTAAATTATATTTTATTTAAGGAGACTGTAAATAGTTCTTCATCAATTCTTCAGATGTTTATTTTATTAGGATTCTGCAAACACATGATGCAATGTTAAATCTCCCTTTTTGAAAATCAATGATAGCGGTTAAATGATACTTTTTTTTCTTTTTAATAATGCAGTATTTTTCATTTAAATTAGGCACATAAATTAAATTGAAGGCACGCTGTACTGTTGAAACTAAATTTTGAAGGGAAAATTATTTTCCGCTTTTTAAATTATGTACAAAGAAATAAATTGTATGTAGTTAATTTCTTCGAAGCAACAAATTTATTTACAGTCGCAGAATGTAACAAAAAAAAACTATCCTTTTTTTAACTTTTAAAAAGAGAACCCGGTACTTTTTTAAAAATATTTATTCTAAAAATTATATATTTCCCTCAAGAAATGAATGTTCTCTTGTGTAAAATGAGCCTTGTATATCCTATTTTGAAATTATTCTCCTTAAAAAAATTGAAATAATAAATCACTTAATTTTTTTCTATTATTCTGTCGCTCCAATTTCATTTATTCGTTAATAATTCAGTGGAAAAAAACTGAAATGAAATAATTATAGTCGCTTATGTTTTTGTTATGAGACATTTGGGTTTTGAAATTGATTTGCATAAAAAAAAAATATAAAAAAGAAATTTTTAAGTAATTCCTACTTAGATCAACAAAAAAATTTTAGTTTTGCTACTTTTTTTTTTTAAAAAGTTCAATTGAGTATAAATATGTTTTACATGGGGAAAAATTAAAGTGGAAAATTTTTTTATATCATTAAAGTTCGTTTTTCATCCAAAAAAATCGGGATAAAAATTTTAGTTCAACTGAATGCTTTAAAACGGAAAAAAAAACCTTTTAAAAATTTTTACACAAATCCCAAAAAGGGCGTTAAACTAAAAAGGTGCCCAAAGTGGTTTTATTTGTAATTCTTTAAATAATTAGTTTTAATCAGTTAATTTTTATTAATTATATTTAAATTATTGTATTGTCATCCAAAATAATCATATATATAAAATTTCAGCTCAATTGAGCGCGCTAAAATGTATTTTATTAACGATTGAAAATTCCACCAAGATAAATAAATAAATATAGAGAGAGTGTGAGCTAATGATAGGAATTGAATAACTTAAAAATTAGTATTTAGGAAAAATTAATTTTTAAAGAATTTTCTTAAATATTTTCCCTTTATTACACTATTATTGTGCTAGGGAGATACTGTCTATCGGCGGAACAACTTCCATTGTACAAATTTTGCAACTGTTCATAAATGCTCAAATTGTAAAACTGTAATTTTACATGTATAAAGTAGTTCTATTTTTTTTAAATACTGTAAGCAGGTAAAAAAATTTCAAGTCTTCACCTCCGCATTTTAAATACTGTTGGATGAAGGTGCAAACTGTCTCCTTTTATTTTGTGCAAATACTTTCGAATACTTTCTTCATTTGTTCTTTTTTTCCCTCAAAGTTCGTTTTTGGCGCTCCTCTTCAGTTAAACTCAACTTTTTACGACTCCTTCTTCAATTCCTATTATTAGCTTACACTTTCTATATATTTATATATAGTGGTGGACAAAATTGTGGACACTTTTTTAAATTGTTCTGTTTTTTAAGTTTGTAAGATTATAGAAAGTTTAACGTTCCACAAAATGCAGAGTATTTTATATAAGTTTAAAGAGAATTTAATACATTTAATACTGAATTCAAAACAAAAGACATAATTCATATATCTGCAACGTAAAATAAGTTATGCTGCAATAACTAATCGATATACATTAGATACTAATGTTAGCAGTAAGTCATCAGAATTTAGTGGGATAGTCCTTATTTTTAATTACAGCTTCCCATAGATGTTTTATTGGGCTATAAAGAGTTTTAAGCACTTTATTCGTTATTACACGATGCCAGGAAACAGTTATATCCTCAATTAGCTCATTTTTATTTCATGTGTACCTCATTCGAACAAGAATCTTCAAACGGTGCCACAAGTTTTCGATAGGATTGAGGTCAGGACTGTTTCCTGGCCAGGACAAAGACTCAGCGATCTTAGAACGGTACCAGTCTGTAAATTACTTTACTGTGCGGAAAGGAGCAGAATCTTGCTGAAAAATAAGTGAAGCATTGTTGGTAAATAAATCCTTGATGGAAGGCAGAATTTTGGGTTCTAGAATGGTGTCAATGTATTTTATGACATTCAGTGTCCCATCGATGATATAAAGGCGACCAGCCACCCATACTAACTGTGTATGGCTAAATGATAAACTAAATTTGGGTACTTCACAGTTGCCTGGATGCATTCAGAATGTAGCCTTTCTGCTATTTTGCGACTTACATATTTTAGGCTATCACTACCGAATAACGATATTTTAGTTTCGTCCCTCCATATAACTTGCGACCAATAATCATTTGTCCAGTTAATGTGTTCCATTGCCCACTGTAGTGCTTTTAGGGCTGCTGTGAACTGAGATACGGCTTTTTTTCGTGGAATTCTACCTTTTAGTCTTACATCTGCTGATCTACTCCTGATTGTTTTTAAACTGACAGAAACACCAGCATCACTCAGATCACTTCCTATGGCTGTGTATGAAATTCTTTTATCTCTGAGTTATAGTACTTTTGATCTTCTGACATTAGCAGATGTGGTGCACCTTTTTCAGCGTTTTCCTGCTTTTTTTAAAATTAAATGTGTCTCCTGACATCTTAAACAAAACTTTCAGTCTCTAGATGTAGTCATTGAACTCCCCACCTGTTATGTAATTAAACATAGGAAATACCACTTTCTCGTCACACATTTGTCCAATCTACTCTTTTATTTGATGTCATTGCTTTTTGGCTAAATGTAAGGAGGAAGGAGGAAACAATTATGGTGGAAACGCCAGGAAACAATTCTGACCTAAATCCTATCGAAAACTTGTGGCACCGTTTGAAAACTCTTGTCCGCGAATGAAGTATCCATGAAATAAAAATGAGTTAATTGAAGATATAACTGTTTCCTGGCATCATGTAATAACGAATAAAGTGCTTAAAACACTTTTTAGCTCAATAAAATATCTATGGGAAACTGTAATTAAAAATAAGGATAGCTCACTGCTATCATTAGTATCTAATGTATATCGATAGTTATTGCAGCATAAGTTCTTTTACGTTGTAAATATATAAATTGTCTTTTGTTTTGAATTTAGTATTAAATTTTCTTTAAATTTATATAAAGTACTTAGCATTTTGTGCAACATAAAATTTTCTATAAGCATACAAACTGAACAACAATAAAAATTTTAAAAAGTGTCCACAATTTTGGTCACCCCTGCATATCCTGTTCAAATTTTCAATCGTTCATAAAATACTTTCTATTCATCCAATCAAGTTCAAGTAATTTTCTTAAAACTTGTACTGGATGACACTTGATGTTAATACAGTTTTTTCAAATATTGATTCATTAACTAAATTTAATTAAATTAATTACCGGTTTTTGACGCCAACTTAACAACGGCTGTTAAAACAATGACAAAAGCTGGCGTCGAAAACCGGTTTTTTAGCCAAACTAGCCAAACTGGGTGTGCATTTCTACGACAATGTAGACAAATCATGCTCTTTTTTCAATTCCTACTAATAGTTCACTCTCTCCCTATATATATATATGTAGTTCAAATTTTCAATCGTTAATAAAATACTTTCTATTCATACATTCAAAGTAGGAAATGACTTAATTTTTTTTATATTACTTGTTATACTAACTATATCTTATGTATAAATAAATTTTTTTTTTTTACAACTACATCAAGAAAGACTTTTTTTTTAAATATATATAGAGCATATTTTGTGTGATTAATGTTTTACCTTGTGTAATTATTGTTTCGTCTAAAAAAATAGTGTAAACAACTTATATCTGGATGTTTAATACGTTAATATGACTTTCTGTTGTATTTATTTTATGACAAAAATTGTAATATTCGCAAACAACGACATACCTTACATTATAATAGGGTTTCAGTGGAGACTTGGTGAAATATTGGTGACACAGCCATATGTTGGCGTCATACGGAAAACTTTTTTTATATGGATAGAGAGATCATTCTAATAATATACTTATGAAGCTATTTTTATAAATAATATCATGCAAAAGTGTTGAAAATCGACTCCCAAGTATTCGGATAGTTCAAGTATATTCTTAATAATACTAAAAATATTTTACAAATTTAGATAAAAATACTGAAACTAATACCCTTCGTGTGTTTTTGGTATTTCCTCCATTAGTTTTTTTTTTAATGAATTTTTAGTCTTTTATAAACACAGTTTTTAAGTTTTAAGGAAATATTATCTGGTCAAGCACTGAAAAACCTTAAACAGTTTAATGTCGGAAACTTTCAGTTCCGTTCTGTTAAACTAAAACTAAGCTTCAGTTGAATAGAAGATGTCTTCTAATTTACATTAAAAATTATAATAATTTGATAATAATATGCTTTTAATGAGCCACAGTACTCTCGATCGAAGCTAAATTATCCACATAGATATATCCTGAGGACATTATACTCGAAAATTATGTTTAATAGCAGGTATAATGAAAGCTATTTACATTAAATTCTTCCTTAGGCCTTTTTCTCTACAATAATTTGTCTATAGTATTGGATCCCAATAAATAAAATTTTGAGTCTTAACCAACTATTAAAAATTTGTTTAATTTAGTTTTGATAAACATCAGACCTGATTTCTTCATTTTTTTTTATAAAAGAAAAGGGCTTTGACCGAAGATGTTTTTCATGCAAAGACAATTAATCTTTTATCAGAAGATAAAAAAATAACTCGTGAAAACTCTAAATTGTGCGATAAAGCACGTTTATTGCACCGTAAACACAATGAAATTCTTTAAATGCATCAAAAAACGTAGTAAAGAACGTGAACATAGAATAGCAAAGTTATCACACAGTTGCCACAACTAAACCACCAAAAATAATCAAAAATGAACTTGAGCGCGTATTATGTACAAAAAGATAAACAAAATCTCCTAAAAATAAAATCGCTTTTTATTATTCATGCAAAATCATTTTTCATTTTTTATCTTAGGATCGCATCAGAATTTCTCTCTTAGAATCAAATTTTAAAGTATATTTTTCTTCTAAATAAACTGCAACTGTACCAAAAATTAAACGTTGGCATTTTAGCGTGGTTTCCATGGTGTAAACTTTTGATGTGTGTGTTGGTAATAAATAGTAAGAAGTGTGAATCTAGTTATAATGCAAACTCAAGTACTTCATTCAATTTGTGTGTGCATCATTTTTTATTATTAAAACAGTTGAATTCCTTACATTAATAATTATTGTAGAACTTCCAGTACTTATAACATGTTTAAAATAAATTAGAAATAAATTTTATTGTTTTATTATTAGTTTCTATATATAAGCACATTTATTTAATATTGCAGAATACATTAAAACATTTTGATACAAGCCAAATAGAGCAGAGTATAGAAATTAATACGGATATATATCTTTAATTTAAAATATATAAAAAAAAAAAGACTGATCTTAAAAATTTTGCTTTCCGAAATATCAACGAAAATTTTAAAAAGTTTGAAACATTATATATGAGGTCTATTTTAGAACTTTTTGAGTAAAAATCCTGTTTTAAGAAATAATTTGAATATACTGTAAAATCTGCAACACTATGCTTTTAAGCTGCATTCTTTAATTTTTAGGTATATTCACCCCCCCTTTTTTTTTTTTTTTTTACAAAGAAACCTGAAATGTACGTGTGGCACATGAGATGAAAATGTGCTTTTTTTTTTATGTTTTGAGCTTTTTATTTAGTATTATACCAGGCTTTAGAAAAAATAGTACGCTTCAGGAACTACAACCCTTTAAGATATCCGACTACCCTAAAATCATGATTTTTTTTTTTAAAAAATTGATAATTTTTTTATGGTTTTGTATTTTATAGGCAATCTTATTAGCTTTGTAAAAATACCAAGTTTTTTATTTTCCATTCACTAGAACAAAAAATACAAGTGTTCTATAGTAAAAGTAGATGTCATAACTTTAAATAAGATGTCAAACTCCAAAATACGCTTTATGCGAAATGTGGTTTGGTTTTTTTTTCTCCTCGAAAATCTCAAACTGGGACAGATATTGCTCAAAAAGTTTTTAAAATAAATTGCTAAAATTTTTTGTGTTTGATCTGTATAATAGTACAGGGTGTTTATAAATGAATATCGGCGTTTTAACGCTTTATAGTATTTATTACATTTAACTTACTAGTATAACTCATGCATGGAATGAAAGACCAACTGAAGCAGTTTTTTTTGCAGGCATGTGTGCGCACGCGCGTGCGAAACGTACGTTGATTTTTCCCCCTTCCCCGCCGATCAAAGCTCTAGTAGAAAAATGGCGACTAGTGAACAGAAAGCGTTTTGTGTTCTCCAGTTTGCAAAGACAGAAACTGTGCAACTAGTGTTCCGGCGGACACCTCATTGGACATGTGAACACTCATAATGCGCGCATCTGCAGCTTAGAAAATTCTCACGAGGTGCTAGAATCGCAACGAGGCTAACCTAAATTGAATGTTTTTTGTGCCATATCTCGGTGGAAATTGTATGGGCCTTTCGTTTTCGGAGAACCAACTGCCTATCTTGATGCTCTATAACTATGGCTATTTCCTCAATTGAAAGACAGTGAACCAGAACTTCATTTGGCAGCAAGATGGTACACCGCCTCACTGGCATCTCTCAGTACGCGATTGGTTGAATATCACTGTACTCGACCAATGGATTTTACGCAAAGAACCTCACAATAAAGCTTGTTTTGCATGGCCTCCACGTTCACCTGATCTGGCACCATGCGATCTTTATCTGTGAGGGTTCATTAAGGATTGTGTGCATACCTTCGCTGCCAGCTGACCTTCCAGACTTTTGACACAGGATTGAAGCAGCTGTTGTAAGAATTACCCCAGACACACTGAACAAAGTTTGAAATGAACTTGATGTGTGCCGCGTGACGAATGGGGTTAACATTGGACATTTGTAAGCTTGAAGGTAAAACTGTTTCAGTTACTCTTTCATTCGATGTATGAATTGTACTTGTGTTATATGTAATAAACACTGTAAAGCGTTAAAACTCCGATATTCACTTAAAAACATCCGGTAGAAGTGTTTTAACCTTCAGATTTATCAATCACTGTTTTATTACAAAATTTACAGTTCTTTATGTGAATATAATCACTGTTTTTTTAAGCAATTTCGTATAATAATTAAGATAAAGTGCTCTAGTTTTTGTAAAAATTAACATATCTCTTAACCTGAAGGTCATTTCGAAAAGGAATAGCAAAGTAATGCATCAAAATTGAAAAATTAAGAATTTGTTCATTTACCGTTCATACAGAGCGGGCTCCGTTTATGTAATTTTTTGTCAATTTTTACCCCTTTTTTCCCATTTTTGTACTAATAATTTATTTTTCTCTTCTTAATTTTAGTCTTTTTATCTTAAAATGTACTAAATAAAGCTAAAACACAAAAAAAAACGCCATATTTCAATTTTTTTTAAAAAAAAACAAGTTGTCGCAATTAGTCGGATATCTTAAGTTCATTAGGTATGTCATTTGTTTTAAATAAGCATTATTCCTATCTATATAGAAGTCTAATCTTTTTCATTCTGATATCGTTTTTTCATTTTTGAAAATATCATTTTTATAATCGGTGTATAAAAGCGCACCCGTAAATTTCTGCCTAATTTTTTTGGGTTAAGAGTGCACATTATAGTCGGTTTCACGGTACTATTTTATGATCGGCATGTCAAATAAAAGTGTGCATAAAAAATTCAAAATATTTCTTTTATACTTAATAAAAAATTTAGATGTTAAATTTCAAACAAACAATATTAGTGAGTTGTTGTATATATGTTTTACATTCTCATCTAAGGGGTGTTGGAAAGCTAAAATCTTTTTTTTTTTGACAATTTAAGATTTTTACATTTTTAAATTGTATAGATTTTAATCTTTTTAAAAATACCTTACTTTAACCTCTAGGGTAATTAGAAGTCCTTAAAACCTATTTTTAAATAATCGTTGTAACTGGGCCACTCCCATTTGAATGACAATAAATGTAAGCAAAGTACTTGATTTTTGCTTAAAAGCTGAACGTCTGATGTAAACCAAAACATGTATCTTTTGTTGTAAATTGGGCCTTTTATTTTTTTATTTCCTAGCCAATTAGAAGTCTCACTGTATACATTAAAATAAATTTATCTCAAAATGTAAATTTTGATGTTCGAAGTACCTTTTCCGAGAAATTACTGTTCACAGGTATGTAAACTTTTTATGATATATTTACACTGGTGTGCAAAACTTAAGCAACAGGTGGGTTTATTATACCGCCAACTTCACGAAAAATCATCTGAGGACATGAAATTCTGAAATGAGGGAGAGTATTATGTACGTAAAGGATGACGAAAGCATCGGCGCTGAAAGGGAATACGCTGCATACGGTATGGAATCAAACAAAAACAAGCTTTATTGAACGCATGGTATGTTGACTCATGATTGTCTATCAACAGGAAGAACAACAAGCAGATGTTCCTTAATATGGTATATGCCCTCCCTTACTACAATGGTTGCTTTGCATCGTCTCCGCATACTCAGAACCAGCTGGTGCAACATTTTTTGAGGTAGGAGTGCCCATTCCTCAATCAACATCTGTTTGAGTTGTTGGTTGTACTCGGATGATGTGAGCGTGGCAATACGTCTCCCCAAAGCATCATATATGTTCGATGGGATTTAAATCTGGGGAGCACGCTGGCCAATCCATTCGGTGATATCTTCACTTTCCAGCAGCTCCTCAACAGCAAGGGTACGATGTGGCAATTTACATTGTCATCCATAAAGATAAAGTCTGGGCCAATGGCACCTCGGAAAGATGCAGATGGGGAAGAAGTACCTCCTCATGCGATCCCCAGTTTACAGACCCTCTGTCAGAAAATGAGAAGCTCAGCTCCGCCGTTCAGCATAATGCCAGCAGACAAAGAACTCCAGGACCACCGTAGCGCCCTGAACCGACTCTCATCCGTAAAGAAAGAACACGAATCCATTGATCCAGTTGTCAGTTTTTGTGCTCTCTGTCCCACTGCCAAACGGTGGCTTCGAGTGGCCATCTTTTCAGCGAGGCAGCGTTCCGGGACGGCGGGTGAACGGAGCTTACTTTGCGAAGGCGATCTGGCCACAGTAAGCCGCTACACTTGTCGACCTGTTGCTGTACAGAGGTTCTGAGCAATGGCGCTTGCTGGAATGCTGTCGAACTTTTCGCCTGCAGGATGATATATCCGGTCATCCCCTGCAGTTGTCGTCCTCAGGCGGCCACACCAACCTTTCTAACAGCTGTACCTGTGGTTTGGAACGCTTTCAAGCGCGCGAAACATTTACTTTGTTGATTCGAACTCTGCGGCTACACTGGTGGCAGTACGCCCCTCCTCCGAAACGATCATTCTTCCACGTGTGAAGTCATCCGAATGATTTTCTTCTAGCCATATTTCACGAACGGCTCACTGGCACTTGCAGAGAATATGGTGAATTACGTCTCAAATCGCTTCATTTCATTCTACTGTTGAGCAGCGCGCATGGAAGCATCACGCGTTTTGCGTACGCTCACATCGCTTCTGACATTTTGTTCTGATATTTGCATACGCATGACGTTTCTACTGACTTACGTGTTCCCTCTACTGATCTCCAGACCTTCTTTTCTGCAATTTCATGGGTATCTGCTAAATTTTTACATTGTTGCTTAAGTTTTGCACACCAGTGTATAATGATGGCTAACATATACTAAAATGAGTTTTTTGTAAAAAACTCAAAAAAATTTAATTCTTACAAATTTTTTTATGTGAAAATGGGGCAAATTTCATTATGTTTGACAAAATATTTTATTAATTATGAAAAATTCAAGGCCAGCTAAAAGCTCATTTCAAAACATATAATGAAAGGTGTACTTTTAACTGTATGAAAATTTTAAACATTTGCATGTAACGAATTTTGAGAAAAGATACATCGAAACAGCCAATTTAACATTGTCGCTATAAGGTTCTACTCATAATTCGAATTGTGAGGCAGAACTTGCATTGCCGAATAATTTTAAATTCTTTAATTAAATTCCGAGGTGAAAATGTAAGAATTCTTACTTGATTCCACAATAGCAGACCCGTAACACTTGTCACACCCATATATTAAAACAGCCAGAGCCTACGATTGTTCCGATTCGATATCTCCTTCTGTTACAAATAGAACCTGTTGTTGGAGAAATTAAATTCATTAATCAAGATGCCGGTGCGAATTGTGATAATGGTTCGAGTAAAGTTTACCACTTGTTAATCTCTAGCATTCTGTCAGCTATTATGTTTCTCGAAAATTTATAGGGATAGATAAGTATTATGTGTAATGGTATTTTATAAAAAGGATGGACTAACCGTTACTCGCCCGTATCACTGGGTATTTCATTACGTTGTAAATAGGGATTGCAATATCAGACCAAAAGTTCAGTACCATTCGGTATTTCTTAGGCCGCGGCGGCGGGGTATATAGGTATCGGATCGTGGCTTGCTTTTATCACGAGTTCGAGCCCAGTGCCGCAAGATCCTGCGTGTGGGGCAGCGATGCACGTTAAATCTGTAGGGGCTGAAAACGTCCTTCCGTTGGTGTGGTGTGGTAGTTAGGAGGGTGTCAGCTCGGAATGTCGTCCGCGTCCTTGACCATGGTTCAAAATCCGTGGTCCGTCGCCAAAGCCCTCAGTAGATGAACATTGCGACATTAATATTCAATCAATCAATCAGTATTTCTTAGATGTTAATACCAGGATAGCTTGGTTTTAATACCGGTGGTAGAAATTTAACGCGGGAGAAAAAGCATATCACTATTTTGTATTTAGAGAGTGTTAATATCTGGAGTAATTTGTAACTTCTAAATTATATTAGTATATAAAGAATCTCAAAAAAGTAAAGGAATATCTTATTTATTTAAATCACTATATCACTATTCAGTCCGGGTTACCGTTACACATTTTTGAAATGTGTGATCTTAAAAAACATAATATTTTAATTGTACTGTCATCAAGCCTGGAACGAAATTTTGAGCAAAAATTACCAGCTGTCGAAAACGATCTTTTGGCATCTACGCTAGTAAGTAACATGTGATATACTTTTTCCAAGTTATTTGCCTCTAAATCTCTCATCATCAAATAAATCGATTTCTCGTCGGAGGATTTTGGATATTGCTGATTTTTGTATTGTATTTTGGTTTTTGTTGAAATTTTTTTTAGTTATCACTAATTCTAATTTTTGTTCAAGAGACAATTCCTTTTTACTATAGAGACAGTAGTGTCATAATCATCTTCGATAAATGTACCGAATTCTTCTGAATGTGGATAAGGTTTGTGGGTAAAAAAGGGAAGAAAATTTACTATAAACTTGCTTAAATTTGAATTGATTAGTCTCTTTCCTTCTTTTACATTTTCATTTTTAAAACCATAAAAATATGTAAATATAATTTCGATATGTAAATTCAATGTGAATAACAAACTCACCAATTTAAAAACTATCGAAATATCACACACTTTCTTTACAACTACAACCTTGTTTTTACAGATGCGAATATCAGAATACGAATCCTGCGCATGTGCAGTATCGCTCTGAGCTGTAATAGGATAGTCTTGGACCGCCTTCTTGGATGATTCACATATTTTATCACTTTTCATAATTCTACGATGCAACTTTATATTCACAGTCTAATTAATTTCGCCCATTAGGAAGACATAAAAACAAAAACGTATATTATTTTGCTAAGTTGGCTATCCCTGAACATATATAGTGGAGACAATTTAAAAGCTTTCTAGTAAATACCGGAAATACGGTACTTAAACTTGTGAATACCGGTATTACAAAACTGTACAAAAGACTCAAAATACCGGTATTCGGTATCTTGGTATACCGGTATTGCAATATCTTGTTGTATGACTGTATGTTATTTTTAATTCAATGATATCTTAACCCCAGGATTAAGTTTTCAATTGCATTGAAAAACTTTCTTGTAGCTCTCGCCTTTTGATTTAAAAAGGACACAACTTGAAAATCTAAAACGGAAGTATATTTTTCCAATAACACACTCCTTTATGGCTAAGTTAAGTCTTCGGCTAATGTAAAAGAATTTGGACCAAATTCGGAATATTTTTTCCGATATAAAAGTACTAAAACATTAATATTATAATCTAACTTCACTATCTTGTAAAGAATAACTTTTTATATCATACTACTCATTTTTATCAGAGTGGACACATTTTTTCTTTTATAAAATGTGTTTCGCAATTTTTTCCTTATACCGTAAGGCTGAATGAGCTATCTCTTTACATGTTAAAAGGAAAAACTAATCATTTATGAGATATTTTGAGATTTTAAAAACACTGTATTATAAACAAATGCATGAGTTATAAAGTCATAAATTTTTACAAAAATTGAGATATTTTTTTCTGTCCGTAAATGTGCTCCGCGTCAAGTTCACTATCTGGTACAAATGGCGAAACAACCTTAAAAGTCAATATCTGCAACTCATTTTTGGAAGATCTCTATTCAACAACAAAAACAACAAAAAAAACTTATGCCCCGAATCTGAAGTCTAGGCCTAATAGTTCAAAAACGGGAATATTTTTTTTATAATGCTTCCAAAACTCTGTAAATTTTCTTAGAATTGATTTCCTCCAAACCTGTTCTTAACGAATCTCTATTCAACAAAAGAAACATGTGCTCTAAATTTCAAGCCTGTTGGCCTAATAATTCTGGAGATCTAGTGGTGAGTGAGAACAAAAGGGAATGAGAGTTTCTTCACGTCACAGGGATATGGATCTGCAATAGATCCTCCATCCCCTATCTGATAAGTATTTTGGCGCTGACAAGTGGAAAACCTGAGTGGGAAAAATAAAGTTCACTGAATTTGGTAGGGTAATGCAGGCGAATGGCGTCACAGTCTAGGGATAGTAGTCTTCTGATTTAGGTGGGGAAAAAGTCCTGAGAATTTTGACAGTCAACTGGGAGCTGTAGCGTAAACACTGTTATTAGTTGATAGCAATAAGTGAGAAAGCTCTCTAATGGCTGCCCTGAAGTTGGGGAAATTGAAATAAGAGATTGCTTGCCTGGTGGGTAGGGAATAAGAGTGAGTTGCTTTTCCTTATTATACACTGAAGAGCCAAAAAAAAACTGGTACAGGCATGCGTATGCAAATAAAGAGATATGGAACCAATCAGAGTACGTCGCTGCGGTCGACAAAGCCTATGTAAGACAACGAGTGTCTGGCACTGTTGTTAGATAGGTTACTGCTGCTACAATGGCAGATTATCAAGATTTAAGTGAGTTTAAACTGGGTGTTATTGTCGTCACACGAGAAATGAGGCATAGAGGTAGCGATGAAATTTGAATTTTCACGTACGACGATATCACGAGTGTACCTTGAATATCGGGAATCCGGTTAAAACATCAAATCTACGACATCGCTGCGGCCGGAAAAAGATCATGCAAGAACAGGACCAACGACGACTGACTAGAATCATTAAGCGTGACAGACGTGCAACCCTTCCTCAAATTCCTGCAGATTTTAATGATGGGCCATCAGCAAGTGTCACCGTGCGAACCATTCAACGAAACATCATCGACATGGACTTTCAGAGCCGAAGGCCCACTCATGCACCCTTGTTGACTGCACGACACAAAGCTTTACATCTCGCCTGGGCCCGTCAAAACCGATATAGGACTGTTGATAACTGGAAACACGTTGCCTGGTCTGAAGAGTCTCGTTTCCAATTGAATCAAGCTGATGGACGTGTACGGGCATGGACACAACCTCATGAATCCATGGAGCCTACATATCAACAAATGACTGTTCAAGCTAATGGAGGCTCTGTGATGGTATGTGGCGTGTGCAGTTAGCGGGATATGGGATATCTGATACGTCTAGGTACGACAGGAGACAGGTACGTAAGCATCCTGTCTGATCACCTGCATCCATTCATGTCCATTGTGCATTCCGATGAAATAGGGGAATTTCAGCAGGACAATGCGCACCCCACACGTCCAGAATTGCTACAGAGTGGTTCCAGGAGCACTCTTCCGAATTTAGACACTTCTGCTGGCCACCAAATTCCCCAGACATGAACTTTATTGAATATATCTGGAATGCCTTGCAACCTGCTGTTCAGAAGAGATCTCCACCCCTTTTTAATCCTACTGATTTATGGACAGCCCTGCAGGATTCATGGTGTCAATTATCTCCAGCACTACTTCAGACATTAATTGAATCCATGCTACATAGTGTTGCGGCAATTCTGCGTGCTCGTGGGGTCTTATACAATATTAGGCAAATGTACCAGTTTTTTTGGTTTTTTTCTCTTCAGTGTATATATATATATATATAATATATATATATATATATATATATATAATATATATATATATATATATATATATATACAAGAGAGAGACGATTTCAAAAAGAAATACAATGTTATTTTATAAAATATGGGCATTTCATTTTCGAAGGCTCGGTGGTGTAGAGGTAGCTTTCCCGCCTCGTAAGCCCAAGGTTGTGGGTTAGATCCCGGCTGGAGTCGTTAGATTTTCTGTATGCAAAAATCATATGAGCGTGTCGTATGATTATATGGCATGCAACAGGTCTCTTGAGTATCAATTTGTCTCCTTAAACTCTCTATGTAATCAAATCATGGCAATATTTAGCATCTGACGAGAGTTTGAATTAAATTAATCCAAGTGTTAAAAATTTGATAGCAAGAGCCGCCAGCCACTACACGGTGACACCAATGAAATGGCTGTCAAATAAAGGGAGTTGCTGTGTCTACAAAAACTTAACTGCTAAAATGCAGCCCATTTCGTATGATTATACGGTATGTTAAAGATTCTGGAGTGTCTGTTTAACTTGGGAGCTCTCTGCAAAATTAAATCCTAAAACAAGTTCGCATCGTCAGAGCTCAGGTGCCTCCATCTGTGGAGAAAACCGGGTGCCAAAATTACTTGCGGTAATTGGTATCGCCTATATGGTGCCGCACTAAGGAATGATACCAGCTCCTGGGGATGTACTAGGCCTGCAATGATAAAATACCAGTCCGCAGCCCATTGGATAAAAAAATGCAGCCCATTCGAAAAAAAAATTTCAAAAAAAGGAAGAAAATATTCACAATACGTAAAAAAAAATATGTATATGGGAAAAATTATTTCTACATAAGGCAAATTGTTAACACAATTGCAGAAATGATTCTATCCAAGGGTAACTGAACTAAATTCTTGCTATAATTGCCACCATATGACATGCCAAAGAACTTATACCATACTTATTATTAAACAGAAAATAAAAATTGAAGCAATGTGCAATTTTTCATAGAAAAGATTAGAAAACAATTTCCAAAAACAAGCATTGTACCATAACTGAAACTAAAAACCACTTAGACAACTAAAGGGGTTTATTCTCCATTATTAATAATATTTTAGTGAAAAATTTCTTGTTTTTGGATTTTCGGGCCATTAATTAAATTAAAAAATAATTTTAATAGACTTAAAAAAAAAATCTGATCTGATTTTTCTCTTTTGAAACTTTTGAAATATAATTTCAAACACTAAAATACATACAATTAAATTAGAATTTTAAGATATTGGATTATATAATGAATTAAATTCATGAGGGTTATATGATAAAATATATCACGTGTTCTCCATTGAAATCTAACTGACATTAAACTTGTATTTGTTGTTCTATTTGTAAAATTTAGATAAAATTTCTAATGTTATAATTGGGTAAAGATGTTCAAGTATTAAGAAAAAAAATTCACCAAAATGTTTTAAAGATTTAAAAAAAATTATACTATATGTGTATTTATAAATCAAGTGTGTTTTGTCAATCTATCTGCGTTATTATTGTTGACAAATATATACTTTTTAAAAGAAAGTTTTTGCAAGAAGCAAAAGTTGGCTTTAGAGAAGCGCTTGAACTGATTGGCTGGAAACACGTTATTGTATTTATCATGTGGCTATGACGTCACATGAAATGATGAACTGATATTTTGGAAACACGTGATTGCAGTTATCGTGTGACTATGACGTCAGATGTGTGAATTCAACCTATTCCATGTAATTAAAAGTATGTTCACAAATCCGAAATGATAGATCGTCCGGAGTCTTAAGAGACCAATAAAGTAAGTCTTAAATGATTTACTCACCAATCACAGCAGAATACAGTTCTGGAGAAGATGTGCCTATAGCCATGAAAGTGGCTCCTGCAACATCTACGGGAACATTCAAAGCTAAAAGAAACAAAACTTTATTATGTATATACTTATAGAAAATTAATTAAAAATGATTCAAAATTTCAATCACATTTTAAGTGCAAATTATATAACAACAAAAATTATTTTTGGAAGACCTATATCAATATGTCTTGGTACATATTTAATAACCAATATTCTTTTTTTCTGTGTCTCCTTCTTGTTGCGACGATCTCCGCCAAAGGACCGATTTCCTGTTACTGTTAAAGAGTTAATGACTTCCCAACGGGCATGTAGTTTCACGAGAGGAAGTACCTAAGATAAGACAATACTGACGCTTAAGTTAGAGGGCAAGTCGACCTTTGACCTCCCTTTGGTCTAGCCAACAGTGAAGTGACCAGCGCAGTTACAACGCTAATCTCCTTCTTCAAAGTCCACCGCATGAGGGATGACAAGGACCAATGGCCGAATGGTAATCTTGGCTACATCCAAACAGAAACGATTCTGCATTATGTGTCTCTTTTGAAGGCATGACATATTCAACCTTTAGAGTGGCACGAAATTAGAGATACCCACAAACTCCAACATACTCTCCAAGACTTTCCCAGACTTAGACTGATTCGCAGACTAGCTTCTAGATTTTCTTGTAAGCTCTAGCCCCTACAATGACCTCTCAAGGTTCCAGATAACGAGCATCCTTATGCGTCTTACGTGGCATTCACGTCAGGGATCCAGCCTGTAACATCCTCCGGCCACCTCGATGCAACAACCCATCTGGGATTGTTGGTGTTTGAGGATTCGAGCAAAGATCAGCCATAGCAAGTTTTAAACACAATTTTATTTATCCCTTTTATTTAATCAATCAATACATCGAAGGGTAGGAAATGCACAATAAATAACCGTAAGAGCAATCTCTCTTTTACATACGCTTAAATCTACTAACATATAATTAAGATTTACTTAACTGACTTCTGCAGCCCTCTTAACTCTCCTACGCTTCAAATCTCTGTAAATATCTTGCTTAACTATACAACCTCCAGTCGTAAATTTTGTTCACAATTTTATCACTTTCCACTATCAACTATCGACGATTATCCATTGACCATCATCGCGTACACAATTACCAAGCTTAAATAGAAGAGCTCATTTAACTAAATCTCGTCTACTTCTTCTAGGAAGTTTTCAACAGAACTTACAGTTAAAAAGAATAATTTTACCCGAAGAGGGTTAGTTGAAGATTGGCGAATAGACCCGTTACAACGACACACCGGAGTATCAGAGAATTGTCATATGAGTTACAACCGTTCCATTCTGCCCTCTCAGTTTAATGCATTTTTTTTAAAAAAATTACTTAGAAAAAAATTTGAAATTAACATTTTATCTGAAGTTGCATAAATCATGCAATAAATATTTTAAGAAAAATTGCCAGAATTGTATTTCTGTGAGGAACTCCAAAACCAATACAGTAATTCAAAGTTGAAGAAACAAAAAATTGTAAGATACCCGAAGGAACATGAACATTCCAAAACTTTAACATACTTACAAATACCAAATTTTTTAATAGCATTGTCACCTCAAAAATGCCAAAGATAAACATATTTTTCTAAAAGATTTTTTCAATGTAGACGATCACGTGAAGACAGTTCATTCTATTTCATGTAGACGTCTGAAATTATAGGTATAAAGGGTGTGCCAGAATCTTTGGGACAAACTTTAAGGAGAGGTATCATAAGGATTCTAACTTACACAGCGACCCATGGTTGTAAACGTCATCGTTCGGCGCTAGGTGGCGTTGTGCACAAGGGCATTTAGGACCGGGATGGGCACCAAGTCAATCGCGATCGACCGGCGGACCGCCAAGACATTTTGGGGGGACCGCCTTTATTAAGACCTAAGAGTCGCATACTAGTAAAGGAGACATATTTATGGAACACTAATGCAAGCTAGACTAGGGAATCGGTTTTGTCACAATCGATGCGACTGTCCTTACTTAAGCAAATGATTCGAACAATGTGTAGATGACACATGTGCCTTCATTGGAAGCAAACGATTAAGCTTAACATGCTCATTGCCATTGTAGAGAAAAATCACTATGAATGAGTCCCCCCACCACTCCGACTGAAAGGGAGAATAAATGTTATTGATCATTTCTTCCCGCGACAGCACTGGATTGGCTATTGAGACATCATCCCCCATCCTGCGCTATCACGAGATTGGGCTCTCGGTTAATGTCATATCGGCGATGGCACAAAAATTAACAACGAAAAAAATGTAAGTACATACATCGGTTTCAGATTCCTCGTTTCACGAATGTTCCCTGCTCCCTGCATTGAATACGCCCACGCTCCACGGTCTAGCAGTTCCTCATAGTTGTTAAAGCATTCAACTTTACAATTTTGTGTTACTTATATTTTTGCATAGTAAAAATAGTAATCTGTCGTATTTTAAAAGAGGGGGGTACAATGTCAAAAACAAGCGTTAAGAAAAGAAAACATACAGAATAGCCAAATTTGAGCAATTTTGAATAAGATTTATAAACAGTAAAATGTAAACCAGAGGAAGGTATAGGACATTCATTCGTTCTTGAAAAAAAAATTCCGTGGAGGTGGTGTGACATAGGCCGCTTCGATGAATTCCATTGCAGTTCATGTACGAAACATCTCACCAGATTAGTAACGATTTGCCGTTGAACACACGGTCTAACGCCTTGAAAGTTCATAGGTGAATGATAGAGGTCCCATTGATGAATTTTCAATTATATAATGTTGAACACGATGAGCAAATGGTCTACTTCTGACATACACTCATGGACAAAAAAATTAGCGCACCAAGAAGGAGTTGTCAAAATGAAACGAAATTTTACATACGTAATGATTACTTTGATAAAAGTAAATGATTAGAAAATCAGAGAAAAAGGCAAAAGAACGGAGGATGTAATGCCCTGTTGAACCCCTTCTATAGTGCGAATGCACGATACGATACGATCGGCCATTGAGGCATACAAGTTCTGTATGATGTCTTGAGACATTTCGTTCCATATTTGCTGTAACCTTACCTCTAGTTCGTTAAAACTCGAGGGATGCCTAATTCGACATCTCAAATGATCCCAGATATGCTCGATTGGAGACAAATCTGGGGATCGGTCAGGCCAAGGAAGGGTAGTAACAGTGCGGAGACAGTAATATGACACCCTTGCCGTGTGAGGCCGAGCATTGTCTTGTTGAAAAAGGGCTCCTGGAAGCCGCTCCATGAGTGGCAACACATGTGGTTGCACGGACCTACAACTGGGCTGTCCTGGTGCCATGGATCAATACTAGGGGGTACCGTGTTGTAGGCAAGGCACCCCTCATCACCAGCTGTGGGAGCGGTGTGTCGCTGTAAAGCAAAGACAGGATTGAGGCGTTCACCACGGGGTCTCCACACACGAACACGATTGTCATCACTGCTGAGATTGAATCCGCATTTGTCGCTAAAGATGACCTGTTACATTCCGCTTCAGTCCAGTTTCCTCGTGCACGGCACTACTCCAAACGGAGGCATCGATGGGTGGGCGTCAAGGACAGTACACGTAATGGGCACCACGATCCCAAATGTCCTTCAGCTAGGCGTCTTCATATGGTTCGAGAAGACACAGGTGCCCTTAGTGAAGGTGCTACATGTGCTTGGATGGCGGTCAATGAAGCAGTTAGCTGTACGCGTGCATTTCTTACGATGTGGCGGTCTTATCGACGACTGGTCTACTGAGGGCGTCCTGAGCCTAGTCTTCGTGTAAAGGATATCTCTCGGATCCACTGGTCCCAGCACCTCCTCACAACACAATTAGAGCGGCCCAATTGACGCGCTACTTGCCTAGCTGACCACTCAGCTTCCATCATGCCGATGATTCTCCCCCTCTCAAACTGTGACAGCTGCTCATATTGTCTTCGAAAACAGCGTAGTGGCCTCAGCTCTTTCTTTGTAAACGATTCAGCACACTCAAAGAAACTTCGGTTACCTGTTTTATACTCCAGGGAGAACGACATTAAAAGCCCTCTACCGACTGTACGTAATGCGCAATCACGCTGCATTTCTAATTATTTGCATATCTCCCCAACATGTACCTTCATGCCAAGTTTCGTTACGATCCCGCAATTATTTCTTGGTGCGCTAATTTTTTGTGTCTATGAGTGTATTTGCAACTGTTTCTTCTAAATGAGGTAATATTGTTCCCATTTAACACTGACGGGACGCCCCTACCTCGAGTTAAAGTCATTCCATGGCATGGTGATCACAAAATGTTCAAACTGCAAATGCATTACACGGGTATCATTTCCTTCATTAAATATCTGCTGTTTTTCCGTACAAATCGCTAATTAGAGGATATTTTTAAAACATCTCGGATATAGTCAACATTTCGAATTTGGGGACAATCAGGTCACCTGTTTCAGGTGCAAAATGCTGTTTATAGAAGTTTAGTATAGCCGTTCAGTTCTTGTTCCTCCATTCTCAGTTCAGAATTTTTGGGAAGCATAGGTCGGTATCCAGCGACTGCCATGCGAATATGAAATCGATGGGCTTAGAAAGCTCATTTTGAACGCCTTGCAACAAGATCTCAATATCATCCTACTTCCAAGAGAATAGACGTGAGAAATAGATTGGTCAAACAGGACTGAACAGCCACATCACGGAACTTGATTCAGTTAGTGGGCTTATTTGTATCATGACAAGAGTAATTGCATGGATAATGGGACGACCTCAAGAGCAGCGTGGACTGTCTGAACGGTGAACATTATTGCGTCTTTCCTTGTTACTGCATCATAGGAAAACTAGGCAAGAATGATGCACACAACTACAAAATTGAATAAAATGTCGCAGTGGTGTAACGGAAAACATTTGAGCATCCCTGCAAAGTCAAGTTTTGGGCCCCCCACGATGCGGGGGTGTTGGTTACGCCACTGCCATGTTGTCTTTTCAGACGAGTTCCAGCTCTGTGTGCAACTTCATGATGAACTTATCCATGTCCAGAAGCTCCAAGGAGAAGATAACGAGCTTGCTTATATTCGACATAGTCATACGGAACTTGGCCGCGGTAACCGAATGGTATAGGTATCGGATCGTGGCTTGTCTTGTCACGAGTTCGAGCCCAGTACCACTGAAGACCGCGGTAGGGCGCGATGCACGTTAAATCTGTCGGGGCTGAACCCATCCTCCCGTTGGTGTGGTGTGGTAGTTAGGAGAGGGCGGTGCCAGCTCAGGTTTTCGTCCTCGTCACCTTCGACCATGGTTCAAATTACGTGGTCCGTCGCCAAACGCCCTCGTGTAGCTGAACAGTGCGACGTTAATATTCAATCAATCAATCGATCAGTCATACGAAACTTTGCATCCAATCTAATGTTGGGTACACGACATGGACACCTCGTGGCCATTTGAACAATTAGCATTGTCCTTCTCAGATTATAAGGCTGGTTTCTGTGCCCTATCTTTTAGGCTTCGGAGGCGTCATCTTTGAACAAGATAATGAAAGATCGCACACACGTTTCCCGTCATCTCTTGATTCACACCTAGACACATAGAGCAGTGGTCACCAAACTTTTTGACCTCGCGTACCAGTAAATTCATAATTTTAAATCCCGCGGACCCTAATAGGACTTTTTAAGTGATAAATATATTTATAAAAAAAAATTGTGACCTAAGAACACATAAAAAATGTACCTAGTTAATAAAATGAAACTATTAATTTTAACCAAGTTATGAAAGTTTTATTAATAAACCGTAATAAAAAAACAAAACAAACAAAAACTGTAAAAACAAAACTATTAAAAAATGGCTTATGAAATTTTTAGCATTATACATTTTTCTAGTATGATAGATGCTACTGCTTACTTGAAATAAGGATCCAATGTTGTTACTGAAAGATGGAGAACTGCATTTATTTCAAGCTGAAATCGTTACCGTGTTTTGAGCAGATGAAAAGGCATTTTCTCATAAATAAGTTGTGGAGAAATGAATCAGAATTTCCATCGCCTGTTCACTAAGAAAAGGGATTTTTTATGGAAAGTCAAAACTGAGATCCTGATAAGGATGAATGAAATTTTTTTAAATTTAAGAGTTTCGTCGGGGACGATAGGTCGATGAGGCTTTCTTTTAGATGCATGCTTAAATTATTATCCTGAATTTTCGCTGCTAACGGATCTATTATCCACATATGACAATGCAGCTACTGAAGTACGACTTATTTACCGTGGCGTTATTCCATGAAGTACCGTTTTTGTAACTTTCACGTATTGTTATGAATTGAACTATGTTTCAATGCATCTTAAAACATTACTTAACGTGATGAATAAGTATATTCCACACATTTTTCTGGGGACCAGCGAAATTTTCTCGCGGACCATTAGTGGTCCGCAGACCACCGCGTTGGCGACCTCTGACATAGAGTGTTCCACTGTTGCTTTGGATCTGGTTCTTCAGGTCTGTCGGCTATTGAAAACATTTAGCCATGGGTTGCTGAGAGACTGTGACTAGTGTGACATAGACTTGAAGCAGGATGGAATGACAGGCCCGGTTCAACTTGATGCCTTACCGGGGTAGAGCTGAACCATAGAGTGAACAAAATGGTTAATTTAGGACCCAGTCTTGCATACCTCCAAAACTGCCTATACATTCAATTATATTTTCTTGGTGTATTGTACTCATATAATAAGTTATGTTTTGTTATTTACATTCTTTCCTGTTGTTACAACTTCAATAACCAGCCTTACATATGATGTATGTGTGTGTATGTACAATTTTTAATTTTTTTTTCCTTTTTTACAGACAAATATGCTCCGAATGCTAAAAATTTATAAATATTTAAGTAGGGTTTAATTGTTTTATGTATATGGGGCTCACCAACCTACCACTTTTCTGTCTATAATACTGAGCAAAACTAGAATTTATATACAGTGTATAGAAATTCTAAATCCATTATTAATATAAAAGTTGCCCGCATTTAAAAAGCCCTCGAAAAAGCTTACTCCACGCTTGAATCAAAGAATATTAAATCAGTAATTGTGAGATTCAGTGATCTAAATACAAATTCTTAGCTTAAAAAATAAAGGATGATTCGTAGCAAGATTAATAATTATAATAATTATCTTTTCTTAAACTATCATAAAATGTGATATGATTAAACAAAACTTAAATTACACCATACACAATTATGTTAAGGATATTTTTGTATAATTTTCTTTTCTTTAAAAACAATATACTGGCAAAAAATATTTTGTATTATTTTATGAGATACTGTATCATATATGATGTGAGAACGGAAGCGTTTAAATTTAGAGAAAATTCATAGAACTTTGAATATTTAAATTGTATTTGTTAATAAAAAAGTATCCAGTTTATCTAATTACGTCGATCGCGATCGACCTGTGGACCGCCAAGACATTTTGGGGTGACCGCCTGAAGATTTAGCAGGTAGTAATTATATATATGGAAAATTCAAGATTGGCTGACAGTACGCAGACTATATAAGTCTTCTGCTGACTATAACAACAATAACTAACTTTAGATAAAAATGTTTTATTTTTTAATGTATTTTGAATTATATCATAATAGATGCATCATCTGATAATATCTTTGCGGCTATTATATTATGTTTGTATCTTGTGTTTTGGTTTAAACGCGGTTTTAAATAAGTTGTTACAAAAAGTAAGTACGTATTTCGTATTTATTATTAAGTTATAATAATAACCTTATCCTTACCTCACCAACCTACGACATTGGGCAGTGGCGCACACAAGAATTTTTCAAGAAGGGGAAGGGGCGGGGGTCGAGGGTCTACCATTCTTCTATCATACCCTAATACGTAGCCAAACATATTTTTTTTTTTGGATTTTGTCGATTGGTGGGTACAAAAAACAGCAAAAAATAAACTACTGAATAAATAATTAACATTAATTAATAAAAAAATACTAATAGCAAATACTTAATTACATTTTGCGATCTTTTTGCAAGAGATTATAATTAAGGTATCCGACTACGTTCGGAACCGTGGTTTTAAAAAGGCTCATAAATGGATATTTTTCATGATATTTAGTGTCACTTAGATTAGAATACATGTATAAAGTTGTTTTAAGGACATTTTGAAAAAAAAAAATTATTTAAATACAATATTTCGGCAAAAAATTAACTTAGAATAACCTTTTTTCAAAATGTTCTCCTTTTGCGAAAAATGCTTCTATTATAATAATATTTTGTCTGTACATGGCTCAGACCTCTGTACAGAGGCTCAACTATGATTTTTGAAAAATTCACATTATTTTCAGAGTTACAACCATTTGAAATAATTATCACCGTTTTTTTCTTAAAATTTCTTCCCTCTGTTGTCGTAAAACATGGATAAACCCACTTCTAAGTTATATATTTAAAAAATTCTAGTTGAGCCTCTGTACAGAGGTGTGAGCTATATACTGGCAAAATATTATTATAATAGAAGCATTTTTCGCAAAAGGAGAATATTTTGAAAATGGGTCATTCTTGGTTCATTTTTTGCCAAAATAGTGTACTTAAATAATTTTTTATTGTAATACTTTTCTTAAAACAATTTTAAATACATTTTCTAATCTAAGTGACACTAAATATCATAAATATTATCCATTTATACGCTTTTGCAAAATCACGGTTCCGAACGTAGTCGGATACCTTAATCGGAAAAAAAAAATCAAGGCTATGAGGGAGGATCCGGACCCGTGGACCCCCTCCTTTCGTGCGCCACTAACACTGGGTGGACCACAACACCTTGAAAAAATTAGAAGTAGCCCGTACCCTGGAAAAGTCTGCCTACCCTGTGATCTAGAACAATTCAATCTATAGGATTTAGGATCTCTTTAGAAAGATGAATTATTATAATTATTTCTTATGTGTGTGTGATATTTTCACGGACAGTCATCTGATTGCATTTATCTTGACTTGTAAACTGATAATGATTCCTACTTTTCTCCGATACGAAAATTAATTAACAAAGCAGCACAAAACTAGGTTTGGAACAGAATCATATAACAAGATTACTTCTCAATTTTAAATGCAAAGAAGTACTAAATTTTTTTAAAAAATTCTGAATATGAAATCAAAATGAAAAACAACGTTCTTTTTATATTCACTAGAAATGTGCACCTTCTTCTGAATTTCATAACAGAAGCCTATATTTTCACGCATCTCTCCCAGCTCCTATGAGATTACGGAAAACTGCTCAGTGGACAAAACACATAAACCGACCATAAAACCTCCAAAATGACTGCAATCCAACTTCCCTTTCACTGTAACCGCAACCGTCGTCGTTGAGAATTTTATGACATATCCCTACCAAGCGGATATTCTTTTAGGCATGAAAGGCTGGACGCTGAACGAATGAGCTATGAAACCTCCATTTCCTCCAGACTTATTTACGTGCCCATCAAATTCGCTTCCATCTACCTCCCCATTCATCCCTTTTGATGTGCCTGCTCTTAATGGGAAGATTCCTGAATGGGATAAGTCATTTATCGATTAGGGGTAGGTAGAGTAGAAAATTCCTTCGAGTAAAAGTGCTTCTAATCTTAGAAAGAGATTATAGGATTGAAATGGAGAATTGTGGGTAACGGACTGATTTATAAGCAAGTGCTTTGTCATTTGTCATTTTTTTTCAATTCCTCTACTATTAGTTCCCTCTTTCCATATATATATATGTAAGGATAATTAAATAAGATTAAAAATTAAATTCTCTATCTAGCACTTAACTCATCTTTTTCATTTCATCTTCAAGTTGTGATATGGTCGTTCTATGGCGACCATATCTTTGATTGTCAACGTGAATTAGAGGTGTGGGATTCTCGAAATGAATCGACATTTTAAAATTCTTAATATGAGTTTATTAAGAGTTTAACTTAAATTTCTAATAAATTGTATAAACTTATATTAAGTGAGAATAAACCAAACACGCAGCTGTAGCTAAACCTGATCGCGTAACTTGGATCACTTATCTAAATAATTATATTCTCCGCCTACTTTCAATTCTGATAATATTACTTCTAATATCAAATAATCAGTCCTACCTTGAATCAAGCTATGGTTCAATCACTTTCAGAGAGACTTTTAAACACGCGTGCAATAGTATGCACCTTGTAGTAATGGCTAGAAATCTGTTAATCTTTGGTAGGCCGTCAAATTACACTTCTATCTCTTCCAAACATAACTTTCTCTAAATTGCCATCTCGCTTACTAAAACTTCTGTTCTTTTAAAGGCTATCTTATTTGCATTTACAATTGCATTTCACTTCTTGGATTTGGGTTGGAAAAGATTTGCCATTAATCTTGGCCGTCAAAGAACCCAGAGGTTATGTTACAGAAAAGACGCGTGAGCCCGTCACAAAGTATCAAACTAATCGCCCATTTATTTCTTCTGAACATATGGCCTAGACAAGAAACATGTCTAATTTCAGATCGTTATATTTAATAGCCCCATATCTCAGCATTAACTTTCAAGTTCACTCATAAAATCCGAGATACTTATCACATATGCTTTTTAAGTGTTAGTCTACTTAAGATTTTCACGGTGGCGTGCTCTTTCCCTCTCTGTTCTTAGAGTCAGATGATGTCTAACTTTAATCAAATAAAGTTACTTTTTTTAAACCTAAGTCTGTTTCTGACTCACAAATCATGTCATATATATATATATATATATATATATATGTTCAAATTTTCAAACGCTTATAAAATACTCTCTATTCATCCATTCAAGTTCAACTACGTTTTTTCTTAAATTGTAGAGGATGACAATTGATGTTAATACAATTTTTTCAAATATTAAATTCATTTATTAATTTAAAAAATGAATAAAAAGTGACAAAAAAAAAATAATAGTTCAACACCATACATAAAAAGGAAAATCGTTTTTGTGCTCCTGTAGCACAATGGATAGTACGTTGATCTTCTAATCCAGAGATCGTGGGTTCAAATCCCACCTGGGATGACCTAATTTCTGAGAATTTGATTTCTTTGTACTACACTATTTTATTGGAATAATTAAATTTGATTAATGAATAAATAGTAACAAACAAAAATAACAGTCCAACGCCATATATATAAAATTACAAGGAAAATAGCTTTCTATTTTGTCACTTAATATTGTGATTTTGTCATATATACATACATATTTACATTAATTGTAACTGTTTAATAGAAAGTAACTAAAATAAAATTTTTCTTTGTTGACCTAAGTAGGAATTAATTATAAATTTCTTTTTTATATTACTTGTTTTTATTTATTGATAAAAATGTTAAACGTGTGGCAAATTACTCCTCATACATTTAATTAAGTATTGCTTAAATGGGTTAAAAATAAAATAGGTATTATCAAATTATGTTTTAGTTTCGGTAACAAAATTTGCTTGTAAGTTTTAATGTAGTGGGAAGATTTCTGGGGAGAGGAAACTTTTAAGATTTTATCTATTTTGCTTAAAAAAATTTCAAATTTGTCATGGAATTATTTTTGAATAAAATACGTAATATCTTTTTGAAAATAAAATCTTCGAAATTTAAAGAATTATTTTCTTTATACACTTCTTCACAGAGGTTCTTAATTTTCTCTCGAAATTAGGGATGAGATACATTAGATCGTTTACTGCAATTAAAAAAAAACGAATTTCGTGGATTGGTTTTAAATATTTAATTAATTTACTAAATAAAAAAAAGTAATTTTGAAAATATTTGTATTAAAAAAATTATAACACTCTTTTTTTTTTTAGAATCTGTTTGAAGTTTTATTCCAATTAGTTGATATTGCGCGATAAATGATTTCTATTTTTCCATCTTTTATCATGCAATATTTGATGATAAATAATAACCTCCCGTTTGGTGTAAATGGAAAAGTGATATGATAACAAAATCATTCTGAAGGCTGAAATGATAAAAACATTCCAGCCTTCAAAGAGCTGTATAGGAATTAATAAGAAAATGTTCAAAAATTGAATGCAGTATTTTAAAAAGAGAAAAAATTTTATTTGAAATGCTGGAAATTAAATTACTGATACATGATGCATAATCATTGTTAAGCTTAAAAATATAAGTAATTACTATAAAAGAATTTATGACGATAAGTTCATGGTGCAAAATAAATATGTATAAAAATATATTAACTTAAAAAGTACTAAAGTATTAAACCATCAATAAATTTCGTCAAATTCAAAGATGTCGCCAAATGTTGCCATTTACAGCCAATACCGGTAGCCGTTTCCGCTTATGTTCGGACCCAATAATAACAGCATTTGGCGACAGTTTTTGAATTGGTAACGTCTTTTGATATAACGAAATGGGTCAATGGTATAATGTGTAAGTACTATATAAAGCGTTTTTGAAATTCATGTGTAAAAATTTTCTTCAAATCACAAAAAAGAAATAGTAAGATTTTTTGTAATAACGTTCATAAATTTTAATTTATACAATTGTTTTTTTTTATTATAAATAGTAAGTTACAAGACAACTGAGCATCATAACAAACAAAACACAAGGAAAAAATGACGACAGTGGATCTGGCAGTCCTCGCCACCCAATATCGTTCCCAAATTTAAAGGGGAGGAAGAACAGGTCACTTGTGGCAGCACGCCCACGATACAAATAAATCGATAAAATTAAAATATATTCGATGTCTCCAACCTGCTATTTTCTTATCCATGAGAAGTTAGTTTCTTGAAGTGAATGTGAGATATATATTATATATGCCAGTGGCATAACGGAGAATATTAGGGCCCCCTGCTAAGTCAGATTTTGGGCCTCAAGCTGTACTTGGTGTCAGTCAGGCTTTTGCTTTTCTAGAATTCTAGACCCCACGATGCGGGGGGATGTACATTACTCCCCTGTTATAGACATGCATTGCTATAATAAAAGTGCAAAAGTAGCAATAGAAGTCGTAACATGCAGTGTAAAAGGCTTTATACTTACATTCTGCGATTATTTCGAGTGTGGGCACGAAAAACTGATCGCACACGATAGCTAAAATTAGGCACAAATAAATGGTGAACACGAGATGGATGATGACGAATCCATTCTGACGTTGCTCCTGCGTGAAGATGTCTCCAGGAAACTCGTGGATGGCAGGTGGGATGCATTCCAGGACGTCACTGCTGCTCCTGGGTGCTGAAAGAGACATACCACATTAGTATAGTAAGAATTTGTTAAAGTGAATATGATTTGTTTTATATTTTTTTATACAGTATTATTAGAAAAATTACGAAAGTCTGGATTTTTACTATCATTT
>BMAV01011134.1:0-33464 GCA_019973955.1 Trichonephila inaurata madagascariensis
CTTTGTTCCAAACAATAGAAAAGTCTTCTCCAGGTATAACAACCTATTCTTTTCATACTGATTAATTAGTTCATCCTATGCAGCTTAGTAAATTATTCCAGTCATTACGAAAGCCAGACTGATCATTAGTATTTCAACCATAACAATGGAAAGATGCTTCTGGAATCGTACAAAACCCCAAATTAAAACCCAAGATAAAGAAAAATCATAGGAGGGAGGGTTGAATAAGAAAGAGGGGGGGGAAACATTCGAATTCAGTTTTGTGCAGACGATGAATACAGTAGTGACGTAAAGAAAATAAGGGATATGAAAGAGAGGATGGAAAAAAATAGATTTTAACTGCTTGAACTGGGCAAATAAATCCTCAAACCGTTCTGCTGTCAAAAACAGAACTCAACCGATTTTCCGTTTCACCGATTATCATTGTTATTATCATCATTCCGAGCCCCCTTCCTTCGACGGCATGGGGTGTTCCTGCTTCTTCACATCCCCCTACCCCCCAAGAGAAAGGAGTACAATAAATAAACAATAAAAGAAATAACTGCGCAAATAATAAAAAAAGGATTTGGTACTGCCTCCAATCCGCAAGCGGAATGAGGAAAAAGGCGAAAGGTTTAAAAATAATACAGTGAGTTTGTGAAGGGAATAATATAATGGAAGAAAGAGGGGGGGGGTAGGAATATTCGACTAAGCACGGAATATTTGTCGGGGGATATGACAAGATCTTAACGATTTTGGAAATAAAAAAGAAATTTTATCATCACACACGATTAGATAACTTAACATGATGTTGAAGAGCAATCAATTATTGCGTTACCACATTCATTAAAATACTAAGTTTTTAAACAGCTGTTCAATATATTATTTTAAAAAGTTCAATACTTATTAAATTACTAAAATTTTTAATTTAATAGATAAAGTAAAGTTATTAACCAAGCCAAGGAAAAAATTTCAAAAATAATGAAAATTTTAGCTCAAATTTTCTCCAAATTTTTGAGGCTGTAGAAACTTTAGAGAACAGTCAGTACTGAGAACGGAAAAAGAACAGTTAGTTTCGTAAGATATAGTCTAGGTACAATCAAATCCTCCGTCCCAGAGCGTGCTCACGCACACACACACACATGCGCACTGGCATAACGAAAATATTGGGGCCCCTTTCAAATAGGTTTTGGCACCGCGGGTCTTTCAAAAGGGGACGACTTCTCATCAGTCAGGCTTTGCCCACCTCCCTACGATGCGGGGGAGTACAAGTTACGCCACTGTATGTGCGTTATTATAAAGCTAATTCACTTTTTACTGCTAAGTCAGTGAGTGAATGTTAACGACGCACTGTTCAGCTACTCGAGGGCTTTTGGCGACGAACCACGTAATTTTGAACCATGGTCAAGTAACGTGGACGGCACCTGAGCTGGCACCCCCTCTCCTAACTACTACACCACACGAACGGGAGGACGTTTGAGCTTTCGACAGATTTAACGTGCATCGCTCCCCTACGCGGCGGGCCTTTAGTGGTACTGGGCTTGAACTCGTGACAAGGCCAGCCACGATTCGATACCTTGACCACCCGGCTACCGCGGCAACTTTTTACGGCTAAAATTTCAAGTTTGATATATTGAGATGTAATCAAAACATGTAATAAAATATCAATATCACTATCAAGCACACATATATATATATATATATATATATATATATATATATATATATATATATATATATATATATATATATATATATATATTGTGTGTGTGTATTTCAGTAAGTGCTATTATGAAGCTTCATTCTGTTTTATTGCTAAATTTATATTGACAATTTTATCAAAACGTGTGAGTGCGAGCGCACAATATTAAAAGCCAATTCCCTTTTAATTGCGAGATTTTCAAAATAGAAGTTTATGAAATATAAGCAAAACATGTTGTTCTATTATATATATATATATATTTACTTATATATATAATATATAAGTAAAATAATTAATTAATTTCCATTCACAAGAACATCATTCAACTTTTTTAATAATAAAATAGTTGTACTTAAAAAAATAATTTATTTATGTTTACGTATTTTAACAGAATGCACTGCAAGATCAATTTCCCCATAAAAAGATATATTAAAAAACCCTTTTCTGTCAACCTTTTATTTTTATCCGAATATGATTGGCGTTTTGAAAATATTAAATTTCAAACTAATGAAATTTTCTGCAACAATTTATCTTTTTATTGAATAATTAGTGGAATTTCAATGAGGATGTTTTCGATTTTTTTTTTCCCGTGACAAAAATGAATAATTAACTCAGTGTCAAAAATGTGCAATTAATTAGCTTTTGGTTGGGAATAAAAATAGAACTGCTCTCACTTTTTAGTGCTATCACTTATCGAGAATGATGGGTTTTTTTGTGGTAAATATTTTCCTGAATTGATATTATTGTTATTTTTTCAATTTTTTCAGATTAACAAGTCGAGCAATTCGAAGAATTTCTCAAATTAAAAGTACCAGATCATTAACACCATATCCCAAGAAATAAAAATAAAAATTGCAAAATTTAATAAGAGGAAAAAAATTCCTTATGAAGTTTCAATAATTTATGATGCACAATTATGGTTTAAAGAAACTTGATGCTTCTAAGAAACTGAATATAAAATATAAAATATCTGCACATTCTTTTTCTTTTATTCATCTTCCATTTATATATTTTTTTATTTTTTATAACTTGATAGTTATTTTATTTAATTTTTATGCAAATAACACCAAAGTATCCCTTTTGAGAGAGGCCGTGATACGAAAAACCACAGAATTTTTGTTCTTGTACTACAAATATTAGGTTGAAAAAAAATAAATCCATTATTTTTTCGGTAGATGGGTTGTAGCGTCTCGTGAAGTATCGATGAAACAATTTCAAATTTATGTTCGTTGTCAAAGTGACATTTCACACTAAAAAAAAATATTTTGCTGTTTTTTGTTTGATTCATTCAGTTGCGAGTTACAGGGTGTTAAAATGGAAGTCAACAAAGAGAAAATTCGGTACATTTTATAGTTTTTCTTTGATGAAGGCGAAAATGCTTGCCAGGTGGCTGAAATTGTGAATGGTGTTTATGTTACCGATACTGTAACGGCTAATTACGTGTAATTTTGGTTTCGTCGATTCAGTTCAGGCATTTTTGATGTTAAAGATGCACCTCACACAGGCAGGCTCGTCGTCGAAAGGGTCAATAAAATCACTGAAATAATCGAAGTTTACCGGCATGTTAGTAGTCGTGCATGGGGGAAAAAAGATCGACCATAAAAAAAAGTTTTAAACCATTTGCGCAAAGTTGTTAAAAAGAAGCTCGATGTTTGGGTGCCACCCAATTATCACCAAATGATGAATAGAACCCATCGCGGCCCCCAAAGGGGAGGGTCGCCCATTTCTTAAGCAGTGGTGAGGGGGTTAAAAAGAGTCACATACGACAGTATTTGGAAAACGAATGGGGGCAAGCACGTAAGCGCCCCAAAGGGGGAAACCAGGGGGTAACGACGAGGATAGTTTGCTGTGTATTTGGGGGATGGAAAAGAAACATTCTTTTGGGGGTTTTTTGGGCCAAGCACTAAATTCAGATCTCTACTGGCCCGGACCGTTTGAAAAGCGTTGACCAAAAAAGGGCCCGAATTGGCCCAGAAGTGGTTTTAGTTCCATCAGAACAACGCCAGGCCACACACGTTTTATGATGCCAGAAACTCTAGGAACTTGGTTGGGAAGTTTTAAGCATCCATCATATATCCGGACCTGGTACCAAGTGATTTCACCTTTTTTTTCGCATCGCAAAAACTTCCTGAGTGATAAAAATTGGGATCAAGAGATGATTTGAAAAACGATTACTGTGTTTTCGTCAATGGGGTCAAGACTTCTGTGAGTGGCATTATGAAGCCCCCAAAAGGGCCAAATTATACCAAAAACAGGTATTTAACCCAAATAGGACAATCCGAAACATGTTAAATTCAGTCTTGAATTTCAAGCAAAAATAATGGATTTCTTTTTCCCCAACCTAATATCTTTAGCCACTCAATACAAAGAATAACTCTATTGATTTATTATAGAATCTAAGAGGACAGGAAATATATATTACATTAATTTGAATAAATATATAATTATTAAACTATAACAGATTAACAACAATTAAAATTCTTATTAAAAGTATTAATTAGTTTTTCCTAAATTGTGGCTGAAATTTTAAAAAATCTTTATAATTATATCAAGTAAAATTAGTAGAGTTTTTTTTAATTATATTAATTGTATTTTTTTTAACAAAGAGAACGTTTTACTCGCTTTAAAACTTTTATCACGAAAAAATAAAATACTTTTTCACTATAAAATTTTTAATTGCGAGACCCTCATTAAGATCCACGTTGATAAATTTATTCCCAAAAATCTAAAAAAATTTTTTTACAGAGTGACAGACTTTAAAAAATTAAACTACCACTTACAACTTGTTTTTGCTGAAAATGCACTGTAACGGCAGGAAAAACAGTTTTACATGCATATATTTCTGCAGTAAGTTATAAGGCCGTTTTCGGCTAATGTTGAGGAATAGGACCCAAATTCGGAATATTTTTTCAGATATAAAATTACTCAAGCATTAATATTATACAGGTCACTAGCCTGTAAAGAATCCCGTATTTCATCATTATACTCATTTTTATTTAAGTTTTGACACATTTTTTCTTTTATAAAATGTGTTTCGCATTTTTTCTCCAATACCGTAATGCTAAGTGAGGTATCCTTTTACATGTTAAAATGAAAAACTAATTATTTATAAAATATTTTGAAATTTAAAAATACTATATCATAAGCAAATGAATGAGTTACAATGCCACAAATTTTTATAGAAATTGAGGAAAATGTGTTCCGCGTTAAGTTCACGCTCGTGCATATGGCGAAAACAGCCTTAATGTTAAAGAATAGGACCCAAATTTGGAACATTTTTTTCAGATATAAAAGAAATGAACATTTTGTATGATATTCTGGCTTCACTTTCTTTTAGAGAGCAGCATTTGTTATCATACTTCCCATTTTTAACCGAGTCGAATAATTTTTTCTGGTGTAAAATGTGTTTCGCGTTTTTTCTCCTATATCGTAATGTTAAATGGGCTATGCCTTCACGCATTAAAACGAAAAAGAAAGCATTCATGGAATACTTTGAAATTTTTAAAAACACTCTATTGTTAACTGAGGTATGAGTTATAATATTGCAAATTTCCATGGAAATTGAGGCATTTTTCAGCTTGAAAATATGCTTCGCGTTTAGTTCAAGCTCTTGTACATTTACCGAAGACAGCCTTTTAAACCAGGGGCCGTCTAACTTTTGAGACAGAAGAACCAATTTGTGAAAAGTGAAATAAGATAAACTATCAAAGTGCCTAAAAAACGAGAGCCTAACTATCAAAGAGCCTAAACTATTTTTCTGCATACACTTGCCCTGGAGGGACGATGGTAATGGTAGCGGTCACAACCATGTGTGACTCTTGTGTTTCAATTAATATTTTTTATTATATTTTTATACAATTTTATCCAAAATATAATAATATTTTACATTTTAATAAAAACTAAGAACTACGGAGGATATTTTTATTTCTGTGTTTCAATACAAGGACACCCCGTATTGAGAAAATTTCATAATATGTTGTGAATATACAGTACAAACAATACTACCGTAAGTGCTTTATTCTAAAATTTTGTGTTTACATTACTAATTATAATTGATTTTGGTTGTTTTCGCATACAAAAATATCACTTCAAAACTCCTTTTAATAACCTTAAAGTTTGTCATAAAGTAGAGAACATGTGTTTGTCACTCTGTTGGAGGTTTAAAGTTTATTACTTGTACGAAATCGTTAGTGATCTAGAACATTTATGGAACTAAGTATACGTTCCCCTTCAATGCAGGTCTGCCCATGGCGGCCTTTTTTGCTATTAAATTGGACTTTTACCGCTTTAGAAATAATTGTAAAAATTCAATGATTCTTTGTAAGCTTTGTTAATGAAAAATAATTTATATACAGAAATAACAATCTTAAATAACTATTTTAAACTAGTCAAATATTTAAATGCATATATAAATACAGATAATGTTTTCATTAAATAATTATAAAGGAAATAGAGAAAGGAAAGCTATAATGTTTAATAGTTAATTTTTAATAACTAGAAGTCTGTAAAGCAGGGACGGGCAAACATTTTCAGGGTACGGACAACTTATAATTTTTTCAAGGTATTACGGTCAACCCAGTGGCGTTGGTGCGATGAGCTAAGAAAAAGGACTACAGTATTTATTATAAGCTTAATAATAAATACGAATGCACTATCTACATAACTACATAAAAAACGCTTTTAAGTCAGCGTTTAAAGAAAAACGCGATATAAACAGTAATAATAGCTACAAATATAATAATACCAAATTATGCATGTTAGTTCTCTAGACTTAGTCTGCATATTGTCAGCCAATCTTGATATTTACATGTATAATTACTATCTGCTAATCTTCAGGCGTTCACCCCAAAATGTCTTGGCGGTCCACCAATCTATCGCGATCGACTAAATGCCCACTCCGGCTGTAGAGCCATATCCTTCTATGAAAAGAGTCGCCAAACATGAACAAAATTTATATTCATATATAATTCATTCTAAAGGGCATACGCCTCATAGATTTATAATTATACAAATTAGAATATTCTCGAGAGCAAATATCTTAAAGAAATAGTTCACAATAAATACATACCGTCAAGCAGCCATTTATTTTAAAGACATGGCTCATAGATTTATAATTACACAAATTAGGATATTCACAGAAGTAAATATTCTGAAATTCATTTCCAAGTTTCGGTAAGTCCAGACGTTATATTAGAATAATTAATTCGAATAGATATTAAACAAAGATGGGAGTTATTACTATCCAACATTTATACAAAAGGAAACGCTTAGCTTCTATTCATTTCGAAACTGTAATGCGGAAGGCATAATACCCAATTCTGAGTTCCATCATCTATTCATTTCCGTATAATGCATTAATTACACTTGAAGTAATTACTCTTGGAGAGACAGCTTAGATTAGATCACGAAGACGGTTCTCAGCTCTTGATAAAGTAATTCGAGAAAATTTGTTTTAAATCTGATCCTAATCGAAAATTCTCCGGAGAGAAGTTTTAAGTTTATTGAGAAATGCTAGACTCGCAGTTGTGTTTGAGTTACGAATATTAGATTGTTGCTAAGAATACTTATTGGAAACGCTGATTAAATTGTGATTTCAGAAATGTTGTATTTTATATAAGTATTTCTAAAAAGACGTGAAGGCGCAGTAGGTTTTGAAATAGTATTAATGAATTCTTGAAAGAAGAGCTATTTTAAGCAGCAGCCAATAAATATAACTTCTCAAAATGCTCATATAAAAAAAAATTCAAAAAAATCCGTTAACATATCAAAAAATTATACAGTTGGCCCCCCTATAAAAAGGGTCGCTGAATCATAGAAAAAAGTTCATTATATGGAAAATTCGTTATGTATTCGTTATGTTATCTATTAATATACTTTATAAACCACAAAAAAAAAAATTTTAAATTAAAAAAACTCTATTTTAAAAAAGAATTATTTAAATTTTTAAATTAGAATTTTATTTTATTTATCCCCCCCATCAAAAAAGAAAGTAAAAAAAACTGAAGGGAAAACAAACGTCAAAAATTCCTTTTTTTAATATTAAGAAAAAAATTTTTATACTAAAATTAATAATTTTAAGGACATTTATAATTTGCATAAAAGTAATAAAAACATACATTATTTTTAATTAGAACAAGGGGACACAGAAAAACTATGGGGGTGAAAGAGGATATCAAGATGTTTCTAGTTTGTAAATGGGGTTAAAGGTTGCCTTCTTGGATGAAACGTCCATAATTCTATTGTTTTTGGGATTTTGGGATCCAGTAAAACCAATTCAAGATTTATGGCCCCCAAAAAAAATGGCAAAAGGGAAAAAATTTTTTGTTTTTTTCAGGAATACTTTAAATAAAGGGAAAAAAAAAATTGAATCAGAAAGGAAAAAGAGTTCGTTATACAGAAAATCCACTTTGCTATAGAGAGATTATTTTACGAAGAAAATCGTCAAATGTTCAAGGTTCCAGAAAAAAGTTCACTATATAGAAAAATTCGCAATATAGAGATTCGTTATATAGAGGTTCGACTGTATTTTCTAGTAATTTTATTATTAACCTTTGTACAGTAACTACAGTAAACAAAATTTTTTTCCTCCGAATAGGGCTGCATTTTAGCAACTTAGCCTTTTTAGACACGGTAAGTCCCCAAATGGTAAAGACATTTCATGGTGGCACCATTAGTGGGGGCCCCCTTTCCCAAATTTGTACCCAAAAAAAGGGGTTTTAATTAAGCTCTCGTCAGATGCCGAAAATTGCACTTTTAAAAATTTTCCGAGGTACGGAAAAAATTGACTCAAAAGGTCACATGCCAATAATCTTGCATGCTAGCCTCCGATTTTTGCCTCCCTAAAAATTTATCGCCTCCAGCCGGGATCGAACTTGTAACCTCATGCTTACGAAGCGGGCACGGTACCTCTAGGCAACCCGAGTTGACGATTTAAAAATATTCCTAGGGGTACTTCTATAATTTTAATTTTTAACTTTATTTAGTTCATAATTATTTTAGTAAAAATAATTTTATACTTAGTGCTAAACAACTATTCGAATAATAATATTTTGTTTTGAATTTTTATTCGGATAGTGAAATAAAAAACTTTTTTATTTTCACGATTCACATGATTTAATAATTTTGTAACTTTTTTGTTGAATTACCTTTTTTTTCGATGAGATCCATTATTTTCGATAAGATTTCACTCAGTATCATAAGCAGAACGGAGGAAGGTTGGCTAGCCACAAAACTGGTTAAATTCCACTTTTATACAAAATTTGAAAACTTTCCTAAGTCAACATTGTTTAAAATACTGCAACATCCATATTTTTAAGTTTCTAATATTTGTTTGATTCTTTGATTTTTAGTGTTCAAATCATTTCTGTCTCTTTTATAAAAAAAATTATATATACAGTAGAACGACGTCGTTTATCCGAACGTTTATAATTCAGAGCGTCAAATATCCGAACCAGCTTTTTTTTTTTTTTTTTTTGTCAACTACATGTCCTGTTTTTGAATACGTTTTCGAATAGTGCAATGCTCAACTGTTGTTTCGCCTGAAGCCAAAAGTGACGGGAAAACCTAAAGTCAGGGATATATTTGGGGAATTTCAGTTGTGTGATTTGAAATAAGCTGTGGCCAGATTTAGAAGGTGAAAAAGACTTCAATGACGACTACAGGGAGGAGATTACCGACTTTGTCCAATCGATCCCAGAATTTCAACAATGCGATGAAGAAGATGTAGAAACCTGGATGGAATGGGATGGAAAAGACTGTGGATTTAAAATGCTAAATGATGACGAGATTGTGACTTCCGTGCAAGAAAGATCCGACCCTGTCAACGATGAAACGGATGAAGACGAGGACAACAACAACAACGAAAGTAGCAAAGGTTCATGAAATGCTCACAGCTATGGAGTTGTATGAACAACAGATTGCTGTCCTACTCAACTACTGCTGCTCAAGAGAATTAGAGACCTTGCAGCGAAAAAACGAAGGTGTACAATGGTACAAATGATTATTTTCCACAACAAAGACAAAATTGCGACATTTTGCACCTATTTTGTTTTTTCTTCAAGCACGATTCCCGCATGTGATGATTTTCGATGTTCGCATAGTGTCTGATTTCATATACTGCATGGATCGCATTCGGTTTTCGGTTA
This sequence comes from Trichonephila inaurata madagascariensis, assembly GCA_019973955.1. NCBI lineage: Eukaryota > Metazoa > Arthropoda > Arachnida > Araneae > Nephilidae > Trichonephila > Trichonephila inaurata. The sequence continues at coordinate 9,826 of BMAV01011134.1, forward strand.
TCCGAATAATCGCTTATCCGAATGGTTTCCGGTCCCAATTGATTCCGATAAACGACGCTCTACTGTATATTTGAGATATTTAATTTATCAAAGCTTCGATAACTCAGATAACCAATATTCATTCATATATTTCGTAAAATTGATGCAGTAAAGCCAGTGACGTAACGGAAAGTATTAGCCCCCTCCCTCTTTTGCAAAGTCAGGGTTTGGAACCCAAACCGGATCTTACAAAAGGTACGTACTTGTGGTCAGTCCATTTGGGCTCTCTTGAGTCCTGCCTCCCCCTTCCCCACGATGCTGTTGTTGCGGGGGTGTATGTTACACCAATGAGTAAAGCCTTTTTTAACAAGCTTAAAATATGTACAACTAAGAAGCTGTTGCAATTGATTTTGCTTTCATATTATGTCCAATCTTAATGCGTTCTAAGTTTGTAAATGAATTCCAGAAGTAATAAGTACATACTGAAAAATTGTTACATATATTTGATTCAAGAATTTTTATGAATAAAAATAAATGGTAAAAATTTTTCAGATTGTAGGTTTTTTTTTATCATATACTTTGTTTGCATTGGTACTTCGAAGACATTAATTACGGCATTTTAATTTGTTTTGGAATAAATTTAAAATTTTTGGAAAACAATTATTTAAGCTGAAAAAAAAAAAAAAAAAAAAAATTAAAGGTGAAAAAATACAAAAACAACTGATATCCCTAAAAATATTCGAAAATAAAAGACGGTACAGAAAAAAAAATTTAAAGTACTGTATCAATTGCTTGTAACATCAAAATAAACATAGAACCTATAATTTATTAACATATCAATGCATATCTAATTTCTCAAATTGAAATAAATTTATTCAGAAATAATCCAATAATCATTCCAAAACTCTCACTTTCACAGAACTTCACTTTCAAAATCACAAAAATGTATACAAATTGAAAAGTAAAAATCCATTTTATAAACCGAAAGGAAAGTTTTATATATAGATTTCACTGTTTGCTCAAATACATTAAGCATCAAGAAACAAATTAGAAAGAGAATCTTGAAGCAGATCAAAAGCCCAACATATGTTACGAGATTAAACGATTAAAATGTAGCGAAAGGATACGATGTCATGAATTTCAATGGTAAGGAAAGCTACATTTAAATATTTCAATCTATGCAAATAATAATTCGAAATAATGCAATAAATGAAGATTGCAAGTTACGTTCCGAGAAATTTGAATAAATAATTTAGCCGTGGCATTCGAAAAGAGACTTTAGTTGTACAGGCTTTGCCAAGAAATTATTTAAATGCATTAGGAAAATTAAAAAATATAAATTTATATTACTCTTTATTTTTTAAATTCGAAAACATATTTTTGCATCTGTGCTTTTAGAAACAGAAATATGAATGTTTCAATGTAAGCAGATTTGTTTTAATGGTATTAAAATTTTGTTTTTAGTCTGTTTTCAAAAATATATTCTACGTAATATTTTTATTCCTAAGGGATAAAAAGGGCATAAGTGGTAAAATAAATATTTACGGAAACTAAAATATATATAAAGTTTTGTTAATAAAATGAAATTCCTGAAATTTCTGAAAAGGTTTTTATTAGCCATTTTGGGAGGGGGGTGAACAAATTTTTCACCGAAAGATTCATAGTCGGATATAAAAAATTTGTACATATTTAAAATCAAATAAAAATTTTGTTCATTCTTTACACCCAGCAAATACACAAAGCATAACTTTAGAAAATCAACTTAGAGATCTTTCTAACAGATATAAATTTTAATGACTTTTTTATGATACATTTGGTTTTTTAATTTTTCTTTTAAAATTTCAAAATCTTAGGGAAATTATAAAAATGACATGAGGAAATTTTTTAAATGCTGCTTTCGTTTCAATAACTTACACAAAATGATAGATTTAAATCACAAAAAATTATTTTTAAATATACACATATACGTCTACAAAATATCCAATAAAATTACAATACTATAAAGAAATATAAAACGGCAGAAATCTCATGTTAATACATATATTGCAAAAGAACTAAAATTTTAAAAATTATCAAACTAAATTTCTGTCTTTTTTAAAAATCACACACAAAAAATGTTTCATTCCCCCAAAAATGCAATTAAATAATGAAAATTTTTAAAAATTTAAAGGGTTTAAAAAATTTATTTTAGTTATCTCATATTTCTTTTGAAAAATAATTAAATTATTGTTGTGTCTGTTCCATTCACAGTTGAAATATTACGTTATTATTTTTACCTAAGAACGTCTTAACAGCAACCAAATACAGTCTAACAAATATAGAGCAATATTTGTTTCATAAAATAGCTTCATTCTAGTACTAAGATGATATCCAGTACAATACCTCTTTTATATATTACGTAGGATATGATCAAACCTTATTAAACATCACAGTAACAAAAACACTTCAACTTTGACTTTCTAATCTTGAAAAACTCGTTTAATTTATTGTATTTGCCATCCACTCTCTCCTACAGATTACTAATTTTAAAATACTCCACCCATTTCTCAGGATAAGCAAAATAAACGGTTTTGATATATTTTAATTGAACAACACACGAGACCGGCTGGTTGTTCATTTTTTATTCATTTATTTATTTACTTTGAAAAAAAAAATGAACACGCCATTCCAGTTCATCTGATAAGATGAAAGTAAAAGTCACAATCCTTGGCATGCACATACTATTTGATCTTGAAGATACAATAAATTGTTCATTATTCTCTTCAAACAAAAGGAACAGAACTTCGGTCTGTATCCTTTTCTTTGTTAAAACAAAATGCCCTTTTTGTTATTTGTGCATGACAGTGACAGGTGCACTTTTTTCGATTGTTGCTGCTGTTATGTTATTATTTTTTAATAATTCAGGAACATAGAAGTATAACATTAAAAAATTTACTTTTATACTATTAAATATATATACAGTCGAACCTCTAAATTGCGAACTTTTTCTTGGAACCTTGAAAATTTCACCATTTTCTTCGAAAAATAACCTCTCTACAGCGAAGTGCATTTTCCATATAACGAACTTTTTCTCTGGTGAATCAATTTTTTTCTCCCCATTTTTAAAGATTCCTGAACATTTATGTTATTCTCTGTCTTTAACACATTTTACGGTGGTCATAAATTTTAAAAGGTTTTATTAGATCCTAACTCCCCGAGAAATAGAGTTCTGGGTGTTTCACCCAAAGTCAACCTTTAACCCCATTGTTCAGTGCTCTAAAAAACATCCTCGATACCCCCTTTCCCTCAGAGGAGGTGTCCCGTGCCCTTGTTCTAGTTAAAAAATAATGTATTTTTTTTGACTTTAAATTAGAAAATTCCTTAAAATTCTTTAATTTTTTAATATAAAATTATTTTCTTAATATTGAAAATACAGTGACACATTCGATATTATTTTTTCTTGTTTTCCTTGCAGTTTTTCTTTCTGTCTTTTTTTTATGGGTAAGATATATAAAATAAACCTATATAGTGTTATATACCTATAGTTACACCTACCGTATACCTAGTTGTTACACCTATATATAGTGTTATATACCTAGTTGTTACACCTATATAGTGTTATATACCTATAGTTACACCTACCGTACCTAGTTGTTACACCTATATAGAGTGAATATATAGTGTTTATTATAATTTGTTTTATGTGGTTTATATATTAAAAGATGAAACTCTATGTAACGAATTTTCCATATAACGAACTTCTTTCTGGGACTTAGCGATTTCGTTATATAGAGGTCCGACTGCATATATATATATAATCATACATATCTGTGAAAAAAATTATACAAATTTTCTTAAAAAAAATATTATTCATAAAGTCATTTAATTTGGTTGTATATAATTAAATATATAAGAGCACGTATATAGATATTTAATTTGGACTGACAGATGTTTTAGAGCAAGAAAATAATCATGTCTCTTACAAAAAAATAATTAGATTATACACATAAATCATTTTAGGGAGTGCAGTAGTTATGTGCTTTTTGCTTTTGATGAATTACTAACAAATTTTTGAAATGAAAATTACAATATTTTAAAATAACGAACCCAACAAATAAAATTTTAAGGAAGTAAGTGTGTATAATGCTCATTATACTAAATTTAATGAAAGATGAAAAGTTATTAAGTTATGCATCCAACATTTGTTATTCTTATATCAAATTTCCTCTGAAAAAAAAAGTAACTTTTTGAATTATAAAAGCATGTAAGATTTTTTTTCCATTTATTTTTTAATGGTTTTCTTATTTTTTAAAGAACAAGCCCCTAAATGTTTTTTAAAGTTTAATTGACAGAGTCAATTTTAAGAAAAGTTATTCAATCATTACTTAGTTAGTAATAATGTATAGATAAAATTCTGAACAATACACGTACTTTATAAAAGTAGCTATTTAAGCATAAGTCAGTTAAACATATTACAACAGAAAACTTACTCATAAAAAGTTTTTTTTTCTAAGGATTTCTTAAAAAAAGTTGGGGGTCAACCCAAAAGGTTTAACATCGATGAGTAAAAAATACCAGTTTTTAAATATTAATGTTAGTTTAAATTAACTTTTCTAACCTCATTTTATAAAAAAGCATTTTGTTGAAAACCTTATCTACGGATTGTGAATACGATAAAGATAATACGATTAAATATAATATTTTATCGTATTCATACACGCGTATACAAATTATTAATTTTCAATTATATAAATTATTTCAAATATCACTTATTATATATGCATTTCACACAATTTAAATTCAAATGATAGCAAAAAAACAAAAATTTAAAAAAAAAGAAAATTTCTTTCTTTAAAAAAAAATTTCCCATATTTCCACAAAAAATTCTGAAAGTCGGGGGGAAAATTAAAATTAAATATCACAATCATAAGGAAAATACGAGAGTCAAGTCAGCGTTTTGTGGTTCTTCACGTTCCAAATTTCAACGGAAACTACCAATATTTTGCGCTATTTTCAAAAATTGTGTTTCGTTTTGAGGTCGATTTACATATTGCCTCAAATAAACATATGAATCGAATCGCTGGCATAACATAGTTTTAACAAACAAAATACGAAGCAGCCATTTTCTGAAATATTTGTAACATTCCCTGATGCCATTTCAAAATTTATTCATTCGGAGATTAGATATTTCTGGTAATAGACACACATATTGCGGGCAATCACATTTATCTCATCATTATCTGAAACATGCATGTTACTGTAGAACCAAACTTAAAAATTACATTATACATCAAATCACGGAATGTTTGTAAATGAAAGTACAAATTAAAATCATTCTGCCTGCGATATGTTTGTTATATTTCATCGATGCAACTAATAATAAATCAAATTTTATTTAGATGTTAGTAGTTAACTCTTTTAACAAACTGCAGGCACGATTTTAATAAAAAACATGCCGTGCATATCTAAATAAAAAACATGCGTGCATATCTAAAAAAAAAACATGCGTGCATATCTAACTAAACTTTTTAATTCTTAGTTATTTTTAAGAAAATATTGATGATATAAATTAAATATTCGATAACGTTAAAAAACTGAATTTGTCAATAGAGGAGAAAATAAATCACTTGAAAAATAAATGAAATTTAAATTTTTTTATTCTATTTTTTTTTTCGATTTTCTAAGCATTTCGTAATACAGAGCGAACTTTGATATGCGTTCAATTTTTTTTACATAGTTCGTTCACGTTCCAGTGGTTCTGATACGAAGAATCTGCTTATTAAAAGAAACAAAGAAAATATCGATTAAATTTTGAATTATAAATGAGTGGCACACATTATCTGAAAAAGGTTCTTTACAAGAGCACAACACCAGTTGCAGCTGCATTGAAACAATTGATTTGAAAGCAAGCAGGTGGATAGTTCTATGATAAACTAATACAATGTATTTTTCACCGAAGCTTTAATTTTTTTAAATAGTCCTTTTAGAAAATTAAAATAAAAATATGATTGAAATACATAATGAATGAAAAACGTTTATAATTACTTTTATAATTCACTAAAAAAAAATCCCTATTTTTCCTTTACATTGAATCTTAAAAAAAAAATAAGTTTAAACATAATTTCCTAATAGCCCCATTGCATTGCAATTTTATTGTTGTGAAAATAATTTATATTTTTTATTACTACCAGAGAATACGAATAAAAATTTGAAGCTTGTATGTCACTTTTAACGCAAGTTTGAAATTTCGTCATCGATGACGTGTGTTACATAGATGCGACCAGATGTGCTGGTTGCTATCTACAAGAATATATTATTTTTCATATTTGAATATCTTGGTTACATTTTTGGCTTTGATTATCATTACAAACGTAATTTTATGTTTAAAAGGAGATTCCGAACGTAAACAATAAAAATTTTGCTTAAATATAACGTGGAATTTAGAAAAATTCAAAGAATTAATTCAGCTTTTATTCTTTTTTAAATCACTTTTGAAATAAAGAAAAATGAAATTTATAATCACATACTAGAATAAAAGAATATAATATAGGAAAGATGGATCAATTTGAATGAAAAATGAATTCAATTAAAATTATACGGAAATAGAAATTTTATTCTACGAAAAAAAAAATTCTGAAAACTTAAAATGATTCTAAGAAATGAGGGATAAAGTTTGGGAAATCAAGCAAATGTAACATGACACAAGAAAAAATTTCATAAATTATTAATTCATTAAAGCCTTCTAAATATAAATAAAAATAGAAAAGAAATTCCACGTTTCTAAAGATTATAAAGATATACCTTATTCCACTTTGAATTCACCAAGTAGAGCTTGAATAATAGGAAAATATAACACAGTTCCTGATATATTTTTTTCTTTTAAAAAAATTTAATTATAATCTTTTTTGAAAAAAAGAGTTTTCTAAAATTTTTGAACAAATTTACTGTTTAACAAATTTTTCAGAAATTATAATCCCTGCTATGAGGAAAACCATTAAACAAAGCTGCAGAGAAATTACAAGAATTGACTAAGCTTACAAATGAATCACGATAAAAAAATCAAGCGCTCTAAAAACATTGTAAAGAATTTTAAGAATTCAATACAAGTTTGGCGATATTAAACAAATCTAGAAATAAGTAGAAATAAGAAATTTTATTTGATCTCGCGGGTTTAAATAATTCCATATAAGTTTCGAATAATACACAACTTTTTATAAGATTAAAAATTCCGTCAAAAAACTTTTTTTTTTTTTTTAAGTTAAAAATTCTTGCTTTAGATGTTATACCTGAAAAATATTCGCAAATTCTACAAGTGAATTTTGCTTTCCACGGTTTATTAAAAAGAATACGAACTAAGCACTTAAAAAATATTCTTTTCTCGAATAATTACATTTTAAAGAATAATACTTTTTTTCTCGCAATTGTTATCCAAAAACCTCTGGCTATTCGTGCTATCCGCTGAAATTCGCGACTCCAATACAACGAAAAATGTTACTAAGAAGTAATAAATTTTCAATCATTTTTCAATCATTGGGTTTTTACATTTTTTAAATTTTATTAGTGAAAAAATAAATATTATATATGTTTTTAATTTCCAGCCCTTAGTTTAAAAAATTTAAATTTTGGAAAATTTTGAAAACATTCTTTTTAAAATGCATAGGATTTTTATAATTTCTAAAAAAGTTACCGAAAAAAAAATGAATTGTTAAAATTGTAATATATATTTTTTCTAGAAACTAATTCTTGTAAAAGCAAACGTGAATTTAAAAAAATAAAAAAAACCTGTAATTCAAATTATTTTATGCTATGAGGTTTTTGTAAAGTTATGCATTGATATATCATTTTAATTTCGATGTAATAATCGATTAATTTGCATCGCAAAAAACTCATACTATATAAATAACGAGAATTTCAGTACGAGAGTAACAACATATTTGCGGGGGCGAAAGCAATAGAATTTTTCAGGGAGTGGCGCAGGGAAGAATTCTACATCTCCCAAATTTCTAGAACTTTACGATTTAAAATAGAAATAAAGTGAATATTATTTAATTTGTCTTCATTTTTGAGAGAAAAAAACTTTTTCATTTCAGTACATTTTCCAAATAAATTTTATGATTTTGAATAAATTTGTATCAAGGAGGGAAAATTAAGTTAAAATACAGAATTTTTTCGAAAAAAAGTTAACATTTAAGAAAAGTAAATTATTTAATAACTTTCATACAGTATATAACATTTACAAAAAAAATTCCATTCACTTTTTACAAAATAATTTAAATTTTAGTAAAATTAGAATAAATTCCCACACATTTAGATTAAAAGGGAAGAAAATATTTAAAGGATGAAATGGAAACAAAAAATTCTCTGTTCAACGATAAAGTATATATAATTGTATTTTTTTGTTTTAATAGAAAATTTAAATGTTAGAAAAATTTATTTAACTTTTAATAAGAAATTAAATGTTAGAAAAAATTAATGCTCGGAAGTAAATTTATTAAAAGTAATTAAAACCATATTACGACTCAAGAGGAAAACTCTTTTAGAATTCCGTCTGAAAAATTTTATCCTTTTAAAAATAATTTTTTTCCTCTTTTTTTCTTCAAAAAAAAATATTTTTTAAAAATTTTAAAAGAAAATACATTTTCCCCGCCATTTTATTTGTCCCTTTATCACTTTTAATAAATCTTTTCAACCTTAAAAAAAATTTTCCAAATCCATAGTCGATCCAAATAAGGCGCACAAAACTTTCTCCCAAACCTCTAAAAAAATCCAAAAAACTTTTCCAACTTACCGAAACTTTCCAAAAATTCCAATATCCAAAACCCCGCAGCAGTTGTTCCGAAACCAAAACGAGCCGACTTTTTAAAAAGTTGCCTTGCGTCCGGCTCCCTCTTAGTCCCGTTAAGCCTAAAGCCGGGCGTGACCTTCCTGGAGCAATCATCGGGAGTTTCCCAGTAAAGATCCCAATTTATGGTCATTCTCTTCCGCCACTGATCCTCCGGACTAAAACCGCGGACGGTCGCAGCACTTCTGACCAACCTCTCGCACAGAGAATGTGATGCAAGTGCTATCGGCCGGGTTGCCGCAATCGCCCAGCTCGCCAACCACTTCTCACTCGTCGCCAAGGGAAGATGCCAAGGACAACAGTTAGCTTTCAATAATGCTTTTGTTTCGTGTTTGCTGCATTCATCTGTGAAGGAATGGTTTTTCCGGGCCGACACAATGGTAGACTATCAGCTGTGGGTTAAAAATATGAATGTGTCAAGGTTAAGCGATTGTAAAATTGATCTAAGGGTGCTTTGTTATGCTGGAATGCAATAAAAAAGGTTTTTACTTCAGTTTCGAGGGGCACTTAAAATTTTAAAATGGATTTGGGTGGTATTTTAAAAAACGGTTTACGTGTATGAGCTTTTATGTAAATTTATTTCCCAGAACTTGACAGGTTGAGATCGAAACTAGGGTAATCACGCACAAGTGGATTTGAATCAATCAACCGCAAGGTCATAAAAAGGAAATTTGATGAGACAACTGATTAATTTTGTTTAAATAATTTCATTAAAATTAAGAAATGAAATGAAAAATATAATCAGCAAGTTATTGATTTAAATAACGAACAAAATAAAATTTGTACTTCCGGTTACAGTTCTACGAAGTAGAACTTCCGGTTACAGTTCTACGAAGTAGAACTTCCGGTTCAGTCTAAACCCAAGTGCTTTAGACTGAAAAAAACCAACTTCACTGTTAAGAATTTAAATAGAGACCAAGGAGTATGGCTGACTATTTAAATTACTTCAAAATATTTTATTATTTTAATTTTTATAGATGCTTCCTTTCTTTATCACTTAGGTATTTGAAAAAGAGGTTTACAAAATTTTTGATAAGTAAGGATTGAAGCTTATTACACGTCAATTAATGATTTTAATATAAGAGTACTTTATAGTATAAATAGTTAAGTAAAAGTGTTTAAGGAGAAGACTTCGATAGTACTTAGAAAAGTAAGCGTCGGCATAAAATATAAAATTTAATAAGCAGAAATAATTCTTGAATGCGGTGCGTTAACAATCGTCAACATTCGACGATACAAATATTGAAAAACATTAAGTTTCATTCCCTCTTATAAAGAACAAAGAATAATTTTCAAAAATAGACAGTCGAAAGAAAAAAAAAAAATGTATTTTGTATTAGCATTTGCAGTACATATTTCTTTGTGAAAGTTTTTTTTTAAGAGAGAGTAGAATCCTATAAAATCTATGAATTATGATAACATTTAAGCAAATTTATATGGTGACATTGATTTTTCCATTCATAGAAAACGTTCTGTTCAGTAATAAATTTTTGATTTGTTTAAAGTGACAAAAATATGTCCAAACAGTTTATTTTCATAGTGTGCTTAACTTTAAAACCTTATAAAAGGCACAAGTCATATATTTAATCGAGCTACTGTTAGTTAATAAAAAAAAAGAAATATTTATATTTGGGATTGATGAAAAAAGAATATTTTAGAATATATAAATATATAATCAGAATAAATTATACGGGATGCGGATTTTACTCACATGTTTTAAATTTAAATTTTATGAATATAATTGCAAATTATTTTCAAAAAACATTATTTATATGAAAATATATTCATGTAATAATAAGTAATCAGAAATTGGACGCGAGCGTGGCTACTTTCTTGGCGAATAGATATTACTCAGAAAGTAAAACAAGTTTTATTTTTGGAATAAAAATATTTTACATTTATATGTTTAAGAATCGTAACGAATGCTTAAGTATTTCATAAATGATTTGATAGCTATGTTTTCGGAATGATATTCAACTTCATAAATATTAGAGAAATGCGAAAACATTTTATATTATACTAAAATTCGTGTAGTATATAGCATCTTAGGAAAGTATTATATTAAAACTATAACTATTATTTAGTAAATCGATTAATACTTGATTTCGTTTAGGATATTATCAATATTCAATAACTGAAAAAGAAACTGATTTTTACAGAAATTATTAAAGTTTATTTTTTACCCGTATCGAAGATTAAGCAAAAGTGTAAAATTGTTTTAGTTCCTTTTTGTGAGATGAATATTTCCCAAATTTTACTTGAACATCAATATTCAGCAAAGTTTTTTATATATAGTATGTAGTTTTTCACAAGGGGAAACAATACCTTTTAGTACATTATAGTTTGTATTGTATTGTTTAATAATATAATAGTATTGGTACACATACGTTGTAAAGCTATTTTAATATAATAATTGAATGTCACAAATACATGCAGAGAACATTCTAGTAAATATTCTCAATAATGGAGTTTATACATCATATAATGCACTTTAAAAAATCTACTTTATTTTCTTTTTCAAAATTTTTTCATTTTATTATGAGTGAGCAATTGGAATCCACAATACATTAAGAAATAGATCTTTAAAAGCACCCCAGCTACGTACTTTTATACAAATAATTTTTATTTGTTTGTAATCATCGATATAAAATAATTTCATCATTCTTACATGCAAAGTTTATTTTCTTTTATATTTACCAAAATAGATAATGTAATGAAAATAAATTAAAAGTATTAGTTTCCTATCCTAAATAAATATAGCACAGCATTTGAGTTCGATGCACAATCCATTATTCTTCGAATTTATAGCTGTTGTTAAATTTCACATTCTTGATTTCTAAAGCGAGAAAAATTCGGAATATTTTTTTATTCACATTTTCCCTTTTTTTTTTAATTTAAAAATGAAAAAAATTATTAAATTTTCCTTTTTCAATTTTTAAAATGAAAAACAATGACAATTAAAACGAGAGGAATCCAATCAAACAATACAATTATTGCTCAATAAATGGTTAGTTGTCTTTTTTCACGGACTTCTGTGCATACCGTGAAACCTCCTTTACAGAACAAGTAAAAAATCGTTTAAACTACAATTCGTTCCTTGTTTCTTTGACAAATCGTTGAAGAAAAGAAATAAAATTAAACTACAAACAAAGTACAACTAAAATAGCCTTCGGGGGTTTATTTTACTAGACCACTGGTAATAGTTAAGTGATCATAAAACAGCTCCATTAATACTAGATTAAATTTTATTCGTGTCTGGAAATAGTTAAGACAGCAAAAAACGAACGAAAAAGGATTGTAACAAATGAAATAAGTTGTTAATATTAAATTAAATTGAACGAAATGATCGTCGTCTATAACTTGATACGATGCACCTGCTTTTGATTTTATATAAATGGAAATAAATTTTATTATAATTTAAATATTTGCTTAAGAACATTCAAACAGATAATTGCTTTTAGTTCATATCATAATAAAATATTTTAAATACAGTTACTTAAACAGAATGTATGTACATTTTTAATAAATAAATTTTGATTATTTTAGGGGGTTTAGCTAATAAACAAAGTATTTAAATTAAGTTTTTACAATTTACAGGTTAGTCAATTTGATTTATACAAAACCTTGATAATTTTTACGATTATTTTGTGTAGCTCAAAATATTACCTATAAAATAATAACAAAAATGTTTCTTCAGTGGAGATGTAATCACATATATAGTATGCCCAGTCATACTGAAGTCTACATTTATGATCATTTTTACTTTTAAATTTTAAAAGTAAAAAATCACTAATAAAGAAAGAATTAATTTTATGTATACACATTCAAACATATGATTTTACATGAAAAATATTTTTAAAAATTTTACGTGCAACTTATTTAAACTGGCTTTTACTTAATGAAAATCTTAATTAAATTTTCCTTTTCGATTTTCGTACGATGTTGGAGGCATTAGTTTACTGAAAGGAATTACCATGAACCTCGATCTTGATGTCTGTGGGGATTCTTAATGTTCACAGACCACCAATTTACGAACCTTATTTTAAATAACATTAAAGGGGAAATTATATGTATGGTAACTAAAATAAGTTATTTAAAAGTTAGAATAAGTCTTTTTAGAAAACATTTCGTCAATCTTATGAAATAATGTCGTGATCAAATTTTTACAAGTATTACATATAAATGAAGAGTTAAAAGCAGGAAGCATAAAAAGGAATGTGCTGAAAACTTAACGTTACGAAAAATTTTTGATTTGATAAAAACCTTTTACTCTTCACACTATATAGAAAGTCTTTAACATATACATTTCTTCATAGGAATACTGGTAATTCACACAAAAAAAAAAATTATAAAAAAAGTTTTAAAAATTAACCAAATATAACTATTTTCCGATAACTTCAGTAATATGGGAGAAAAAAAAATATATGCAAATTATATTATTCATTGATAAATTATTTAATGGTAGAACTATTTAAATCAATTACTCGTCTGATTAAAAAACATTATCACTTTTGTTTGACTAAATAATTACAGTAGTTTCTACTCAAAAGAGATTAAGTTAAAAGAGAGAGAGAGAGAGAATTCATGCAAAAATACTGAAAATTAAATACACACATAACTAGTATATAAGTAAATGACCAAATTTTTGTGTGAACTATAAAATATAATTATTTTCTGTTGTTGCTTATGCGACCCGATCGATCTGATGTAGGTTAAGGTCCACGAAATTCATCGCGGCTAAGGACTAGAAAGTTTTGCGCCTGTTGTTAGTCTTAGCTTTGAGAACCATGCAGGTGAAAGTACGATTTTGCTCGTTTCCACCTCAATTTTGAGGAAGAACACCTAAGGAGTGGTCAGGGGCCTTCCTCCTCTCTTCCCCTTCCACCAACCTCACGAGAGGATGCCGCGAAGGCACTGTACATTTACAAACATCCGTGACTTCTCCGAGATTCGAATCCAGGCCCTACGGCACCGTGGTCAGCGTCACTCACCACTATACCGGATGGGCAGCAATTATTTTCTAATTAAATTTTTCCTCTTATCTGATTCTAAAATAAATAGCATCACTTTTCGTTCTCTAATCATCACTAGCTTATTTTGTATTAACTTATATTATTTGACCAATGGGTACCGTATAATCCGTTGCTTAACGCGCACTTTTAACACAAAAATAAGATCGAAATTTACGGATGAGAGTTATACGTTTGATATAAAAATGATAGCTTTAATAATAAAATAAGAGTATAAGCATATACAAAAATTAGAAATCTACATATATCGAATTTTGCCATTTACTTAAAAGAAATGACATACCTTATTAGTGGTGCAACGTACACCCCCGCAACCTTCGCATCGCGGGAGGCCCAGGATTCGAGGGGGCCCAAAGCCTGACTGACGCCAAGTACGACTTAGAGCTTAAAACCTGACTTTTCAGGGGAGGGGGGCTTATATTTTCCATTACACCACTGTGCATTTTAGAAAATACACAGTACAGCTGTATTTTAGAAAATACAGCCACTGTAAAGAGACGTAATTCTAGAAGCATGTTAATTTTACACAAAAAACTAGTATAATATCTTGAATAAATGACTTCAAAACATATGATCATTGCTTACGTACATTTCAGATCTCTTCATAGAAAAGGAGGTGTGCGTTATATGGCGAATATACCTAAAAATTAAAGTCTAAGTGTCATTGAAAGTCTAAGTGTGCATTATACACCGGATTTTACAGTAATGCAATTAGCCTCTCTGCATCTTGGTCAGGCCTAACTTGTTATTATCAAAAATTCACAAGTTTATTATTTTCCCATTTAAGCAATTATGATAATTTTTTAAAAAATTTCAGTCTGTGTATACACAAGTGGTGAAATAACTGAGTTTTACGTAAGCAAATTAGTACGCCTGTTCAATGCGTTGATTGATTGAATATTAACGCCGCACCGTTCAGCTACACGAGGGCTTTTGGCGATGGACCTCGTAATTTTGAACCATGGTCAAGTGACGTGGACGACATCTGAGCTGGCACCCCTCTCTCGTAACTACCACCACACCATCGAGATGACGTTTCAGATCTCTACAGTTTTAACGTGCATCGCTGCCCTACACGGCGGGTATTTAGTGGTAGTCTGGGTTCTGGTAGTTACTGGGCTCGAACTCGTGACAAGGCAAGCCACAATCCGATACCTATACCACTCGGCTACCGCGGCCACCATGTTCAATGGGAGACGGTAGGGTTAAAATTCTAAAAGGCTTCTAAGGCCTTCATCTCCATTCCAAGGTGATATGAAAATTTCTTGAGTGAGATTACAGCTCAGGAAAACGATTTCATGAATTATAAAGTGTATTAACTGTGCTTAGAGTAATTTAGCTTAACATTGTAGTTTGATGGAAAGAGTCACGGTGAATCAATACTAGAGATTGTGAAGGCTTATTACTCGCAAATCCTATCAAAGACTCTATTGCAGAATAATGGAGGAATAATTCCTATTAAACTATTAGGTATGTATTTGAAATAAAACAGTTAGGTACGAACTTAGTCATCCAATTCACAATGTATTGATGCTTGAAATCAGAGAAAGTTGAATGTGTTAAGTTAAACACCGCAGTTAAGTTCTTATCAAAACTACTAAAACTATAATCAAATAGAATTTTGTGTGAGTTAGAAGAATTGAGATTATTTAAAGTATTGATATAAATAAAATAATCCATTTGATGTGGTGGATGCGAAAAATAAGAAGCCGCCGACTGGTTTCAAATAGAGAAGTAAATAGACAATCAAAAATATTCAAAACAAAAAATTAATAATTAAAAGTAGTATTATACAAAGAAAAGAAAACAAAATTAGAGAGATGAAACAGAATGTGTGTTTGAATCCACGGTTATCAAGAGATTAGTTATAGGATTATATATAAAACCCGCTTGGAGATTCTATAACCATAAGCTGAGAATTCAGGTTTGTCCATTCAAAGAGTATTACATAGGAGAATATGCAAATTAAAAGGCCCCCCTTACTTCTATGCGTTGCGTAGGATCATAACAAAATGATAGGTTTAGGCCTTGATTTCTTGATCAGAAATATCAGTTGTATTGAACATATACTAATAGACAGCCAGAGGCATTTATAATTACGAAATGAAACCAAACAAAACATGACTTGATAGGTATCTGCAGCTTTTTCAATTCCTACTATTAGCTCACACTCTATTTATTTATTTATTTACCTTCGTGGAATTTTCAATCGTTAATAAAATACATTTTAAAGCGCTCAATTGAGCTGAAATTTTAGATACATGATTATTTTGGATGACAATATACTTAAATAATAATTAATAAAAATTAATTGATTAAAACTAATTATTTAAAGAATTACAAATACAGCCACGTTGGCATCATTTTTGGCGACTTAGCGACCCTTTAGGCTACTTGTGTCAAAACCTGCAAAGGTTTTTTCTCACGTTTTAAAGTATTCAGTTGAACTGAAATTTATATACACGATTGTTTTGGATGACAATACGATACTTGAATGATAATGAATAAAAATTAATTACCTCTTAATGTTGTGATTCTGTCATATGTATATATATATATTTATATATTAATTGTAACTATTTAATAAAAAGTAGCTAAAATGAAAATTTTCTTTGTTGAACTCAGTAGGAATTGACTTAAATTTTTTTTATATTACTTGTTTATTGATCAACTTAATAATTGTTTTCCACAGGATACACGTGACAAAATTCAAATGTGTGAGAATGACGAGTGAGAGCTAATTTGCATCGTACTACAAAGCAACACAAAAGTTATTGACGACGGACTCATAATTTTGAACCATGGTCAAGAGATGAGGACTACACATGAGCTGGAACCCCTGTTCGAACATACACTCCAAGACTACGGGAGAACTTTGAGCCTCGACAGATTTTACATGCATAAACCACTCTACACGGTGGGTCTTCAGTGGCATTAGGGCTCGAACTCATGACACACCGGTCATACGTCTGTAGCCGTGACCTCTTAGCTACCGCGGCCTACACCAGGTTGGATACAAGATCAAGAGAGGTAAAAATTTAAATTAGTCATTTTAATTTATTCACATCAGAATTTTGATGACACAACATATTTAACTGGAGTAACCCCATAATGTATTATTAAGAATTTCATTAATTACAAAACCACTATTGAGTACCACTGAAAGCTCATTTCCCCACAAATCAGATTGCTTTATATAGCGATATCATTGATGATGATAATGTCGTGTCCACATGACGGGGCCAAATCAGGCAGTACCATGGACCCAGACGACTGTTCAGCAATCTGTTCAAAAAAAAACAGGAGCCCTATTTCTTGTAGGACAGCAAGAAAAACATGACAATCAAAATTATGAGCAGGTGTTAGTTCTATATCTAAACATTTATCACAATTCCTTTGTTCTTCTATTATCCCTATCAATATTTATTTCTCTGTAATGACCTGTTCTTAGCCTAGCAATAGTCTTTGTTATAAGGCGGCTTCCACTTATATTACAGCAGTGCTTCTCAACTTTTTGTACTTGCGACCCAATTTTCAATCATAATTTTCATCGCGCCCTCCATCAATAAAAATGTATTGAATTAAATAAATACTTTGACGTCGTATACAATAACTTTTTAATTAAAAAACCGACAAATTATCCGTTTGTATTTAATTTTTGATATCCCAAGGTCACTGGTAATTATTAAATTTGTTTTTAACTTCGTACTGTTAAATTAATTTTGAAACACATTGGCAGTACTGATAAATAAGTGTATTATATCAGTGTAAATGTGTATTTCATTTTTTTATTATATTAGAGTGTATTTTGTTTTACTTCCTTTTAGTAAATTAATAATTTTTTAAATAATCTTTTGGTTTCGACTTTTCGATTTTCTCCCCCCCCTTTTGTAAGTTATCACGCCCCCAGGGGGGGCGCCCCCCAAGTTTGAGAAACACTTTTTTTTAAAGAGTTGATGTTTTACAGGTATTATTTTCTTCCTAAATTTGTTTACGACAGCATTTGCGTCTAATAAGGTAATGTAGACAAAATTGTCACAATAAAAATTTCATTAACGCGATATCATTAACATGAATAATAAAATTTAAAGTTAATATTTTTAAAAAAATTTTTTTCTGAAAAATTACCATCATTTTGTTTCTAATCTTTTTAAATATATTGAATTATTATTGGCAATGTTTTAACGCCCAAGCAAAAAAACTCGAAAATAGCAAGCATGCTTGGCGCAAGTCAGCAGGTGACGGGAGAGTGAAGCGCCATTCTGGCGGAACGAAACTCTTCCGTTGAAAAACGTAGGATGACCGTAGCGAAAACTTAAGCTTTTCTCTCTTAGGAGTGAATTAGTGTGACCTTTCTCCTTGTTGATCGTAAGTCACTCAGTGCAGGAGAAAAAGGTAGACAAATATATGTAAATTCCTTTTCTCACCTCTCACTGATGATTACTATTTAGTGTTGTTGGCAACAAAAATCAACCCACCACTGCGCTATTGTATTCAATTGGTTGAATGGTTCTATGTTTAATTGGAGTAAACTATAAGATATTTTTATTTTGGGGTTAGCTACGTGTAAAGGAATTAAATTTATGTAAATGAAAAAGAATGTGTAGTTGTACTTTTAATGCATAAACCCTGACTTCTATCTCTTCATTTTGCTTAAAGTATTTGTTAGAAGAATATAATTGAAATGAGAACTTTATATGTTAAGGCATGACATAAAATTTGAAAATTTGAACAGATGGAACTTTTTTTTCGTTATAGAAATATGTCTTGGATAGCATTAAAAGAGTTTTGTTAATATTTTTGAGTCGTGTTTTGTCGTTAACCCAGCGATACTCAACCTGCGGCCCACTGGACCTTTTTAAGTGCCCCGGTCATTGCCCATTGCTCTGAAAAATTCATTTATTTTTAAAAATTTGGTGGGAAATTCTTTTTTTAAGAAATCAAATATATCAATTTTGATTTTTACTGTCAATGTCGTATGGGTGCTAATTGATTAATTTTTCTGATTATTGATAATAGGCAACAGTGGAGTAACGACCATTTTATGAGTGGAACTAATTTTTAACTATCTTTCGTATCTTGCAAGCGAAAAATATTCGAACTAAATCTATCGTTTCAAGACGATCGGGAGGTTGATTATTTTGTAGGGAAAAACAAACATGAAACAGTAATTGTTTGATTTGTCACGAAAGTGTTGTATTTAAAAAATACCAATGAACAGGAATCCAATTCAATGACAATTTTCTTCGAAGATCTCTTTCAAGAGGCGATAAATAGGTTTTCTTGAATAATCTTTACACCAGCAAAAAAGTGTTTTGTCTATGGTAATATCACGGGGGTAACAAAGACATCCTATGAAAGTTATTATATTATTGGTAATCATATGAAACAATTTACTGATGCAGAAATTAAGAAGGTGTGATTCTTAAATACTTCCAATTTAGAAAAATTCAGTGACAAAAATAAAAAATAATTATTATAAACAGCAAAATAGGGGTTTTAATATTATTTTGATCCATTTTCCACATTTTAAATTTCCTTTGTTATCTGGGTCTTAAAGCATCCCCCCTCCTCTTTTAATCCTCATGTTGAGGCCCGCTTAAAAAAGCTGACATACGTATGCGGCCCGGCAGAAAAAAAAGGTTGAGTACCCCTGCTTTAACCCCTTAACATGTTTGCAAGTGCACCGTTTGGGATACTGAAGCTTGTCCTCAACCGGTTTGCCCGTAATCTGTACGGGCACTGATATTTTCTTCTGTCTTTGATTTGTACGTATTTTTAATTCTTATAATGAAATTATTGGTTCCAGTGTTTTTAACTGATTCAGTTTTTCATGGTACTAAAATACTTCACATCCGGGATTTTCTTTGTGGTGAAGGGGATTTTGCCTTGAAGGCAGGATTTTAAGATTCTTGAAAATAGTCAATAAAGAGCACAGATTGACCAGGCAATGTGCAATTTGTCGCTTAAGAAGAAATGAAAAGGGGAAAGAAAACCCAAAAACCGAATTATCCCCGTCCCATTCAATGTAAGCTTATATTCCCCCACTGCTTTATTGTTTGTGGGCAAACCCCCAAAAATCTTCAACTGTTTGAAAAAAAGGAATGAACATGAATTTTTTTCTGTAAGTATGAGAGAAATTTTTTTAAATTTATGAAACATTCCTCATAGTATGTGGAGTGTACTTATAAAAGGCAAATATTTGGAGGAATTTGTGTTCTACAATTATGAAATTAAAAAAAAAAATGGTTTACGGAAACTTTAAAATATAAAATTAAAATAAAATTCTTCTATTTTCGCATTCTGTTATGCCTTATGCTTAGCAATATGGAATAAAAAATTTGCCATTTTAAAAATTTTTGGAAAAAAAAAAATTTTTGATTTTTAAAGGGTTTAACAAAAAAATTTTTTTTAAAAAAATGATTTGAAAACATTATCCTCTTTATCAATGGCACAACAGAGAATATTAGGCCACCCCCTGCAATGTCAGGTTTTGGAGCCCTAAGCCATACTTGGCGTCAGTCAGGCTTAGACTTCCCCTCCCCCCCGTGATGCGGTGGTGTACGTTACGCCACTGCTCATCATGCCGATATTATTTAACGCATAATTTTTACATCCTATTCAACACAGATTAATATAACTATACCAATTTCGAGTTTTGGAATAACCACTTTCATACTTGTTAAAATAAACTGCACAACTGAATGTGACAATAAATTCAAAAGATTAACACATTTAATCACATGTATGAAATGAATGCGTAGACAAGAGGACAACAAATTTTAAGCATTCAAATAAAATGGATTTAAATATCTGGGTATAATCTATAAGTACTTACTTCCTACTTTTTGTTAACATCAAGAAAAATACAGTAGAACGTCATTTATAAGAACCTTTAATTTCCGGAGAGCGTCAAATATCCGAACCAGATTTTTTTTTATCAACTGCATGTACTGTATATGAATACGTTTTCGAAAAGTGCAATGCTCAACAGTTGTTTCGCCTGAAGCCAAAAGTTACTGGAAAACCGAAGGTCAGGGATATTTGGGGAATTTCGGTTGTGTGATTTGGAATAAGCTGTGGCCTGATTTAGAAAGGGAAAGAGACTTCAATGACGACCACAGGGAGGAGATTACCGACTTTGTCTAATCGATCCCAATATTTCAAGAATGGATGAAGAAAGCGAAACCGATGTCAGGATGCAGAAGACTGTGGGTTTCAAATGCTAAATAGACGAATTGTGATTTCCGTACAAGAAGAATCCGACCCTGTTGACGATGAAACGGATGAAGATGAGGACAACAACAACGAATGTAGCAAAGGTTCATCAAATGCTGACGCTTTTTCGTTGGGGAAAAGCTATGGGTGGTACGAACAACAATCAGAGTGCTGTTCAACTCAACTGCTGTTTCTTAAGAGAATCAGAGACCTTGCAGCGAAAAAACGAAGGTGTACAATGGTACAGCGAAAAATAAGGGATTATTTTCCACAATAAAAGTAAATTTGCGACATTTTGCACCGATTTTGTTTTTTCTTCCAGCACGTTTAGTACATGTGAGGATTTTCAATATTCGTATAGTGTCCGGTTTCATATACTGCATAGATTGCATTCGGTTTTCGGTTATCCGAATAATCGCTTATCCGAACGGTGCCCGGCCCCAATTGATTCGGATAAACGACGCTCTACCGTAAAAGCGTTTATAAAACTTTAATAAAAGTTTTTGAAATTTTTAAATGAATTATTTGAATAATGTTTATTTCTTTTATATAATGGATGTTTGATTTTTTTATTCCTTTCTATTTTATTGTTGAAATATGCTATTTACTTTATGTGTACTCTATCAGCAGAGTAAAATTTAAAATACAGTACATTATTATTTTAACAAATTGAACAAATCTCGATTCGGCTTTAAGTATATTCTACGAATCATAGGTTTTATTTCAAAAATTTTGCATTAAAAAATTTTGTATAAAAAGATTTTGTTTTTAGACATTGTTCAAGAGCACACAGTTCTTACATTACAGTGATTCTTCTTGATTTATTTTCTTTTTAAGTTAATAAAAATAGAAAACAAGAGTACAAATTTTATTTGTTTGAATTATATTTTAATTAAATTTAGAAATAACTTTTTTATTTACTTTTATTAAATTTCATTATTTACTAAAATTTCTTTATTTTGATATAAAATAAATATTAGTAAAATTATATTATATATATATATTTTTATTATTTGTTTACTAAAATGAATGATATAAAAATGTAAATTAATCTGAAATATATTACATTTGATATGAAATGAAAATTCTGAAATTAATTTATAAAAAGTACGAAACTGAATTATGATAAATCAAATAAAGTAAACATAATACAGCTAATTCTTCTCCTGCAATTTTTAGTTCCTAAAAATATAAATAATACTAACAGGAATTATATGAAGTCATTTAAACTAACCATGTATTTACATATCCACTGCCTATCCAAAAGTCTCTTGAGAGTTATTTTGAAACCCTTATCAGACCAAGAAAAACAGCTAGATCTACTTTATTAACAAAATCATACATAGAAAGAAAATTATCTTTATAGAACCACATTCTTTCGAAACAACTTAAAAGCATGCATATTTTTATTCTTCATAACCTTTACTCCTATCTCATTGACTTATAAACTACTGGTTAAAAAGCATTCGAGTTCTACAGACATCTAAAAAGCGTCAGCAGCCATAGCTATAAAAGTGCAGACGCATTTTCCAGATAGGAATCTTTGGAACAGTAAGCGACGGTGAAATGACACTGCGACCAGGAACGGATATGCGGTGGTTATTTCTAGAAGGTTGCGAAAGCATTTGTTCCATATCGCGAATATTTCAAGTTAATAAATGGAGAAGCCTTATAAATTGCATTGCTTTCCTAGTTAATCAAAATGCTTTAACGGTTTCTGAGGAGTGGTAATAAATGTTTAGTGAATCATTCTAAAAATTGCGAATCAGTTTTGAAATAGTATTGCGAAATAGTGAAGTTTATGAGTTTATATTTCAGTGGTTGAGTAAATATCAGGGGCGTAGCTAGCGCCGTATCAATGATACGGGGACCACGAGCTACAAGGGCCCCAACATGTGTAACTACAATCCCACTAACAGAGCTCTCATATCTAAAAAAGGGCCCCGAAGGAATTTTGATACAGGGCCCACTTAAAACTAGCTACGCCAGTGGTAAATATATTCAGAAAAGGGTCTCTTAACCGAAGGCTCGACGGCTTAGAGGTAACGTATGCCCAAGATTGTGGGTTCGATCCTGGTGGGAGTCGATAGCTTTTCTGGATACGAAAATCGTAGGCACTTATGTCATATGATTATGTGGCATGTTAAAGATCCTTTGAGTATCGGTTTGGCTCTGATACTTTCGTCAAAATTAAATCATGTAGATATTTAGCATTCCACGAGAGCTAGGATTAAAATTAATTCAAGAGTCCAAAATTGTAAGCGAGCCCGCCACTAGATGGTATAATCATGAAATGACTCTCACTATTTGGGAACTTGCCGTGTCTGCAAAGGCTTAGTTGCCAATATGTAGCCCATTAGAACAAAACAAGTAATATAAAAAAAATTTAAGTCAATTCCTACTTAGATCAACAAAGAAAAAATATATTTTAGCTACTTTTTATTAAATAGTTACAATCAATATACATATGACAAAATCACTGCATTAAAAAGGTAATTAATTTTTATTAATTATCATTAAACTATCTTATTGTCATCCAATACAATCGTGTGTATAAAATTTCAGTTCAACTGAATGCTTTAAAACGGGGT
>BMAV01011136.1:3411-24473 GCA_019973955.1 Trichonephila inaurata madagascariensis
CTGGGGAGGGGAAGGGTTCTTTTTCTTTTGTTCCATAAGAATCGTTTCTAAGAATAAAATTGTATTCGGTGTTAATGAGAAAAGGAAATACTATTACAGTTAGTGTCCTATGTTTAAATTTTGAAGGCATCCAGGAAAGCCGTTGATGGAGGGTAGGAAATGTACAATTATGTGAAGTGTAATTGTATATTCTTCAATCAAAATTTTTTTTAAAACGTTTCAGATATTAACATATTTAACTGACGAAGATGAATTAAATTTTTTAAAAAAAAATTTAAGAGTCTATTTAATAGTGGCAATGAAACTACGCGATACAAATAAATGTACATTTTACTATAATAGCCTTTTTACAAATGTGTCTTTAAGAAGTATTAAGAAGCATTTTTATTAAAATTCTTTTATCACACATTTAAATATATTTTTTTAAAGTCTTATAAATAAGATCAATGTAAGTCCTTCGATTTTTTTAACTGAAAACATTATAAATATTTTTCAATTTTAAAGGAATGTTTTTTTTAAAAAAAAAGAAAGAGAAAAAGAAGGAGAAGAATGGGTTTTTTAAAGGATTCTGTAAATACGTGAAAAAAATTTCCAAACATTCAACAGTTTTTTTTTTTCTTACAAAAGAAACCTTTCTATAAATAATGTCTTAAACATAAAAATTTAGAAACTAAGGAGACTTTCTTCGAGATTCCCTTTACGCTAACAGATTAAAATATTTCTAACTCACACAAAAAAATAGAATAATTTCCTAATTTTTTCTTGCTGTTCTTTTTATCAAGCATTAATAATTTTTTTTCTTATTTAAGAATTTTCATTTAAGTACAAACAGATAATAAAGGAAGGAAATTCTAATTAAAGATCTGTTTAATAATGAAAATGACCCTTGACATTCCCTATGAAAACAATGGATTCCCTCGGAAAAAATTTCAATCAAACTTCCGTTAAATACTTTTAATTGAAATAATTAATAATAATTGGATAAAAGTTAATAGGCGGAAAGGTTAAAAAGTCGAGGAAGTATTACTTTCTACTTTTGTAAGCATCTCTGATTCATACTCCTTGATTTTTTTTTAAAATTTAGATAAGATGTAAAGGGAAATGAAAAGGTAACAAAACTGCGTAGGTGCCACAAAGATATTTAAAAACAAATCAAACTTTTCCACTAAGAAATATTAAGCTTCATTTTTATCAATTAATCATTTGAGATTTTTTTTTTTGTCTTAATTCTTAGAAATTCTTCCGTTCATTTTCTTTATTAAACTGTTTCCTGTTGGGGATATCAGCAACTGGCTGATTTTATCAATTAAAGAGAAAAATGTGAAGATATGGAATCTGAAATAAGCTACACTTAAAACAGAAAATTTTGTCAAATTAAAATTCAATGGAAGACAATTACCTGTTTTTGTAGATTGCTATGTTCATTCAACTTTTAAAGGAATAAATATCTGCTCAAAAACAAAGAATATGAGTTTTTAATGAAGAATTGTACACTTTAAAAATTTAACTGTCAAAAAAATTAACACGAAACGGAAAGCAGCAATAAATATTTTAGAATTTAGATGTCGTGATATGTAAAAACACGATCTATAAACACTAGGTAAGATTTAGGAATACTAAAAATGAATAACAATACTGTAAAACAATTATATAAATTACGTGTGGGCAGTCTTTAACCACGGGCTTTGCTGGGTAGCTCATGGTATTGCAAGACAATATATTGCTTTTAAATTATTGTTATACAAGTCTGAGCATTAAGCTTTTAAGTGTATTGAAAAACATTCTTACCCATTGGAGTCGAATTCCGCCAAACCCATTTTTAGAGAATCTGCTCAACTAAAGACATGTGTTTGCTTAGTTTTAAATTTGTTGGTCTAATAATTCAAAAATTGGACCTTTTTGACTACAACTTTTTTCTAACCTTTTGGAAGTCGATTTATGTAAATATATTCTTTGTGGATTGCCAAATCTTCACTTTGTAAATCCAATACTTCAAAAACTGGAAATTTTTGTGTATATATATAAAACCTTTGTCTCTCTCTCATACACACCTACAAACAACCTTGAAAGTCCATTTTCACAAAATCCGTTCTTAGCGGATCTACCCAAAAGAAGAAGCATTCCAACCAAATTTCAATCTGTTGGTCTAATATTTCAAAATTTGAATTTTATTCATGAATAACGCTCACGTAACTCCTTGAAACTCCATTTGGGAGATGATTTCCGAACACCCGTTCTTACAAGGACCTCTAATTAACAAAAGGTTAAGAGGTCCTTGCTTCGGACAAAATTCATGCCTGTATGTCTAATGTTTCAAAAATCTGGTTTTTTTTTTTTTTTTTTTGACTAAAACGCTCTTGTAATCACTTTAGGGAGTTAATTTACCTCAACACCTTAACCTTTGTCCCTACTCAACAAAAAGAGCATGTTTGCCAAATTTAAAGTCGTATCTCCAATAATTTAAAAACTGATTTTTTTTTATCTACAACACCACTGTAGACCCTCGCAACCTCCCTTGGGGGTCATTTTCATCAGAGTCAGTTCTTAGTGGATCTGTAGTCATTAAACAAAATATGTTTTCCAAAATTCTAGTCTGTGAGTGGTAACAGGAAAAAAATCGGGATTTTTGCTTAGAATGCCAGGCTTCCCTTTCCTTGCAAGTCGAATTTAAACTCATTCTTAACACATCTCTGCTAAACAAAAAGAATATGTTACCAAGTTTCAAATCAGTAGGTTTAACTATTACGGAGTCAAATGATGGAAAAAATATCTGCATTTCTCCTATATATAGATAAATTACATGTAAAATAATTATATATAATTAATATTATGTTACGAACCATATTAAAGAAATAATACGTGAAATGACAAAAAAATAACATAATTCTCTATTTGCTATCCAGAAAATTAAGTCAACTCCTACTTTGATGGCAGCTAGTTCTATCGTCAGAAATAATGCAGAATAAATTTAAAATTAAAAAATAATTAATGAATTAATATTTGAAAAAACTGTATTAGCATCAAGTGTCATCCACCACAAGTTTAAAAAAATGCATTTGAACTTGAGTCACAAACTCGGTCACTTTTCGATCCACATTAGACCGAGTTTTATGGACTCTACTGTATTTCATTTTGTAGCATAGAAAAGGGAATGTATGGTTCGGTTCTGGAAATTTTAATATTTTGTGAACACTGCTGAAAAACCCAGTATGTCCTATTATAAAATTATTTCTACTTCTTTATTAATTCATTCAGATTTTAGAAAATTAATTCATTTTGTTTTTTAAAGAATGTTCATCTGAACTTGTATGGTCTATTGTAGGGATTTCTGAAAAATGAAACAATGTTACATTTTACATAAACAATCCTCACATTTTAGGGAATTTTACGGTATTCTCAATGTTAATGTCTTTACCCTATTCCAGAATTTTTTTCATTAATTGAGACAACAACAATAATTTCTACATTTTAATAAGATTTTGACCAGCAAGAATGTAGCCGAGTTATCGGGAAAGCCAGGTTATCGAGTGCTGAGTTTTCGGGATAGTTAATAAGGTTAAAGTTATAAGAATATAAGGATATAAGGTTATAAAAGGATGGTTGGCGCGCGGGGTATAAGATTAATATTTTTAAAATTTGATTCAGAAGAATCAAATCTAAGACTTGTAACTTAAAAAATAATACAAATGAAAAAGCATTAAGAATATTTGAAATTTTAAGCATTTTGTAGAGGGGGGGGGGCGGGGGAAAAGGGGGTTTTTTAAATTGAATTTTTATTTTTTTTATTCTTGCTGTTTAATTTTATTTATTTCTGATTAATAAATGAGTTATTATTTTTCCATTTCATGCAAAATTTTCATACTGTGTCACATACCCATTAACACATTATTAGATTAAATACTTATAGGAAAATTACATTTATAACTATTAGACATCTTTAGATTCTAGGAACAAAACAAAAGTAAAAATATCAATATTAATTTTTTAAGCATCAATTTTCACTTTTTATTGACACTAACGAAAATATTGGAACAAGTTAAGCAATTTTGTGCCAAAATTAATACGTGCATTCTTAAGACTTTAAAATTTTCATTTTATTGGAGCATATAAACCATATAAAGACACAGAGTATCTAGAAAGGAAATATTTTATTTCATTAGAAATCAGAGAGTTTTTAGAGATAGTAAGAATCCAATTTTTTACTTTCAAAGGCATTGCAATTAAATAACCTTTTTTAGTTCATATTTGCCCTTATGACTTACATTTATCATAAAAACTTTAAAAAGCTTTGCTTTTATTTTACACATGAAAAGTCCCTAACATGTAACATAAAGCATTGTAAAATACCGACGAATTATTTATTGCAATGTAGTAAACTTTATGGTTACTTTATGTTGAATGGTTTATGATCCGACTGAGATTCCGGTTCTAAATTTTACGAGGGGTATTAAGGAACTGATCAATACTTTTCGCTCTTACATAATTCAATACATAATGCAAGAGCAAATCTCCCCTACCTAAACATGTTTACCGATTGTGGAACCAGCACGAGATATTCTGCTCAATTCAGAGGCATGCAAACATGCATCTTGTTATTCTAAATATTCTCAGGAAATGATATTTATGTCAAAATAGATGGTAATTTTGTGTAATATGTGGCAGAACTGAACTTTGTTTATTAAATATATACCACGGATATATTTTAAGAAACAAACTCGAAACTCGGCTTTAAAATTAAATAATATTTTCAATAAAATGTAATAATAAAAGTGGGAATAAATTTCACAACGTAGTGGTGGTTTTTAACGAGGTATACCCTGGATGTTTTTCTGAATTCAGAATTGCAAATTACATTCTTGTTGCAGAAAGCATACCCATGTTTACATAAAAAGTAAAAAACTGCGATGTTTGAACAGTGTAGAACAGCAAACTTTCTGGCAATCGATTTTTGTAGATTTTTTTTGTTACTTTCAACATCGAGTAAAATAAGCTGTGTGTTCAAGAAAACTTATGCATTTTAACTTTTGTAATTTGTACTCTTTTTTGTAAAAAAACGCATCTTGATAGGCATCATATTCTGTGTGTCCAATATTTTCCCTTACGTTATAAAGTAAGCTACTAATAAAAAAATAATTAGGATATTTATATTTTCTACTATTCATTCATTCTAAAATAAATTTTAAATAATGCTAGAAATATAATCAATATTTTAAATACAAAAAAAAAAAAACTCTTGAAAAAAAATTATGTTAACTATTACGAATTATAAAACTCTTTTCTGAAAGCATATATTGGAGAAAGTATTTTTTTTTTCAGAAACGTGAGTTTAGTATAGTTGATTTTTTATTTAACCCTAATCAAATAATCAAAATAATAAATAATGATATATAATACAAGACTAGGTAATCCAAATAATTAGTTCTAAAAATAAAACTTTTTTAAGATGTTAGTGAAGCTGATTGCCGTACTGCAGGGCATGGGTTCGAATCCCGGAGTAACTGTATATAAATGTATAGTGCCTTTGTATGTGCAGCATAGAGGTACTCTAACTAGCCGTCGAATTAAAAGTTCTCTCGTGAGGTTGGTAGAAGGGGAAGAGAGGAAACTCAAAACTGGAACCGAGTGAAATCACACTGTCATCTATATAGTGCTTAAAGCTACGGCTAAAAACAAGCGTAAAAATCTAGCCCCTTGCCGCGATGAATTTTGCGAGTCTTGATTTGCTGTTACTGTCGATCAGGTAGCATAAGTTACAACAACACATAATGTACAGATTGTTGTTGTCACTTGACATCTCACTCACTTTTAACTTTTGAAAGCTTGAAACTGATGACATTTCAAAACTAAAAATGAAGTATTGATTCTCCTGAAATACTGTATTTGAATCTTTGTCATTCAGGTTAGCGCTGCCATGGATTAGTAAAAGAAACAACTACTTTAGAATGCGATATACTCGTTTGTAACATTTGAAACAGGACAAAATCCAGATGAACGCATGCAGCGCATCTGTAAAGTTGAGAGATAGAGATTGAGATGAACGCACCCAGCGTGTTCGTAATGGCTTTAGGGCTAAAGTTCAAAAATATCAGAACCATTATTTGTTGTTGTAAAATAAGAGTATTATAAGTATGAAGTCACAGTTGTTCAAGGATAATCAGTTTAAAAAAAAGATTATTTATCGAAAAATGTAAGAAAATAAAATAAAGAAAGACTCAAAAATGATATCTATATAAAATCATAAAAAAACCTTCAAAATGTGTGTGTTTTTTTTTAAAAAATAATTGGATACTTAAGTGCTTCCTTAGGTTGTACTCCTCTAATTTATATGAACATCATTAGCTGTTGTTCTGACATTTATTGGCTATCTAGCGAGCAAATACATTAATTTAATGCATGTCTTCTTTTTCTATTTTACCCTAGAGACTAGCTCGGAATTTTAATTGATTAAAACAATTTTAGAACTGACCATACCCTTAAAATGTCTTTGGTTGTTTTTTTAAATTATCAATAAGAGAAAGAAATAGGAAATCTTTCTTTTTGCTTTTAAATTGTCTCGTTGTTTTTTTCATTGTAAGTAAAGTTGTCGTTCGTATTTTTTATAGAATTCACAAAACGCAAGAATTTAGAATTGAATTTCTTATTTGAAGTTTGAAACTCCCCCCGAGGCTTTTTTATCACCTTTTAAAAAAACATATAACAATTTACCAAACCGTAAAAAGTACTTTAAACTAAAATTATAAGGGAAAGATTTTCAATCGGGACTATGAAAAGAGATCTAGAGTTTAGATGAGGACGAGAAAAAATACTTTATTTTCAATGGAAACTATATGACCTTACACTGCCTTTTGCTATAAATGTTTTCTAAATTAAAGTATTATGATTAATTGTTTTTCATCAAGATACCTTCCCAGATTTACGCTATTATTTAAGATTTTCACACTAGTATGCAAGCAAGAAATAAAACTGTAGCTTCAATGCTTATATATTAAAAATGAATCCTTAATTAACATTTATTGTAAGAAGTAGTAGTATTTTGTATTATTTTTTAAGTTCATATTATTTCATGTTTTTGAATTAGCATTGTGTATACGTTTCATTGTTATTATTTCTAGTAAAAACGTAAAAAAGTTCAAGGGATCATTAAGACTCACTTTAACAGTTTCTTAATAGGGATGTCTTTTGGTGTCTTAAAAAATATCATTAAAGTCCCTAAAAATGTTTTTTTTTTTTGGTGGGTTTATTTTATATTTTTTATAAATCACTAAGCAGTTAAAGCTATTTAATCATATTAAATTTGTTTGAATATATAAAGGATTTACTTTAGTGTTTAATTGGTGTCTGTTTTGTATAAAAATAGAATTTGTAAATCATGAAAATTTTACGGTTCGATTTGTATTTGAAATTTCTCGTGTGATAGTGGGATCTGTACCTCGTTGACTAGTGCTTGAAAAATTACTGATGAATTAAGTTGATGTTGGAATTTTTTCTTTTTAAACATGTTTACAAAACTTCCTTGATATTTTTAATTACAAAAGAAATATAAATGCAATGAATATAATTTATAATGAGTAGTGAATATAATGATGATTAAAAGTTATAATGATTAGTAAAAATTTCATTTTCTTCTGCAATCCAATTGCTCATAAAAATACTATTCTAACTTTTTAACATTAATTTATCCACTAATTTATTACCATTACAAAATTTGATACATTTTATTTTATGGTTTAATTAATTCATCGGAAATCATACATGAATCTAGAAAATAATTCTCTTTCAGAATACATAAACTCAAGTAACGCATTGAGATATGAACCCACGAAAGAACTATGAAAAAAATATAAATTGTTTGCTTGCAGCATCGCTGACAAATATTGAATCTCTATTACTTATATAAACGACTGAAGGTTTTCTACTTCAAGATTCCAGGTAACTTTGTCGAAGTTCGAGTTCGTAGCTTGAGTAGGAACTGTATGTTTATAACTGTACCAGAATCAATTACTTCAAAGTGATAAATATTTCAACTTTTATTGTTTCCTTCGAAAAATATCCGAAGATTCTCGTTTAGAATCTAGGTAACTATATCGAAACCTAAATGGGCAATCAGCATTTCTGTCGTTTTTGCACAAAAAATACTTCATATGTATGAAATTGTACTACAATTACTCTACAAAAAAGGCTTTACAGAAAATCTTGACAAGTATCAAATATTGATTACTTCTTAAGGAAGGATCTGAATTCCCTCATTTACGAGAATCCAGTTGACTAAAGAAAACTTAAAAGCTCATATAGCATAAATGCTACACTACTGCTAAAATCCCTGATATATTTAAAATTACATTTCAAGAATTTTAGAACAAAAGCTTACGTCATCAAAGCCTCGTTAACCTCTTAAAATAACATCTTCAGCTAGCTCCGCATTTGAGAGGAGCTAGAGAAGCTCAGTTCGTTTGAGTATTAATGCTAAAAGCACATGACTCTCTTGAAACTCGACCTTAATCCAGTGCAGAAATTGCCGAAAGTATTATTTTCAGTATATTCAGGTTTGAAGAATATCTTTTGTAAACATTAAATGATATTACTTTTTCGTAAACAAAAAAAACTGTTCAATAATCCCGTGAGGAAACAGGTTTTCTTCTTTCAAGTTTGTTTTTGTATGGTGTTTTAATAAGTCATTTAAGAACATACATTCCAATACAAAAAAATTGTTCCAATTTGTTCTATTTCTGTGTGAGTTTTATTTCATCTTTGGAATAGATTTTCCGCATTCATGAACAGGAAGTCCATGAAATGTTAGTCCATCAAACATGAATTCATAACTTTACTCTAAAAGGGAAAAAGTATCCATAGAACAAAAGAAATTAAGAACTCCTTTAGTGCAAAGACTGAGATATTAACGAGCTATAGCGTAGATTTTTAGTTTTCTGCTGCTAGCCCTATTTTTTCCCCTAGAACTTTGAGGTGAAAAGTATCGCCATATGGCCTCTCCTTCAAAGTGACTGCAGATAAAATACACCTGTTTCAACGGTGGTCCATTCTTTTTTACAATTAACACGTGACGGTGTTATACATGTGTATATGGGATTGTCCACTTTTGTGAGTAGGAAATGCCAAGAATAGTATTCTATATGTCAGAGTAACCAGGTCAATTTACGACCCTCCATATGGTTTTCGTCATGTTTAAATAATATAGTGTCCAGACTGACGGGACTTTCCGAAAAAATAAATGGTGGTTGAGACCAAGACTTAGGATGCCATGTGCAGGCTCGTGTTCCTTCAAATCAGAAATTAAAGGAGCGTGAGACAGGCCCACCGAAAAAGTTTAAGGAGACATATTAGAAGATGACCGGGAGATCAATGATATCACGAAAGGAGCAAAATCACTGAGACTGACCTACCTACGAGAATGCGAACTTTGCTGTACTATTTTAGTGGATCTTAAGCTTAAAAGATCCAATGGAAACATACTAACAGACGACAATACAAAATACAGCTGATTATCAAAATAATGGAAACATCAGTGAATAAAGTGTATAGTACAAAATGTTATAAAAGTAATATAATCATGTTTCCTCGTAACATTTGATGATATTTTTAAAAGTCAGAATGTAGGAGAAAAAAATAAAATATTTTACTTAAATATATTTAGAGCCCTGAAATATTTATAATATCATTAATTACCACAGCATAGAAAAAAGCGTGAATGCAATTGAATCGATTCTATATGTTACCTCATTTATTTAGATTAAAAATGGAATAATGTTTACTACCGATATTGTTTGAAAGGAATATAACTGTAAGAAATATGTATAATAAACTTAGAGAAATTGAAAAAAAATTTTAAAATTCCTTTATTGTATTTTTTTTCTAAATTTTACAATTGCACACAATGTCATAAAAATTAGAATAGCAAGAATGGGATTGTTGGGAAACTGGAAATGAAGAAATGTTTTAGGAAGATATGTAAATGATTAGAAATGCAGCATGATTGCGCAAAGCGTAGTGACATCAGAGGGCATGGTACTTCGTTCTTCTTGTATTATAAAACTGGTAAGCAGAGCTTGTTTGTGTATTTTTAATTTGTTGCTGAGGAACACTTTTCCACTAGAGAAGCCAATATGCTTTCGGAGACAATGCGAGCAGTTGTCAGAGCTTGAGACGGGAAGAGTCAATGGGATGATGGAAACTGGAAAGTAGCTCGCCACCTAGGCCGTTCTTACTTTGCTGTGAAAAAGTGTTAGGACTAGTGGATAAGGGAAAGGTCTGTTATATGGCGACCAAGCGCAGGATGTCCTCAATAGACCAAACAGTCGAGGGCATCGTCCCGTCATACGACGCGTAAGCAGACTCTTTGGCTTCCATCGATACACTCCAGCAAGGCTTCATCACGGGCCTCTGTTTCAGAACGTACCATTGCTAGGCACTTGGCTGAAGGACAGTTGCTATCGCGGTGTTCATTGCATGTACTACCATTGACACCCACTTACCGTATTCTCCGTTAGGTTTCACACTAGAAAGGATTGTGTGAAATCTCTCGCGTTCTTCTTCTAACATAACCTCTACGTTTTTTGCCCCCGATTAATGGCAAAATTTTTTCCCCCCAAACCCAAAAAGTGAAACGAAGCATAAATGAAAAAAGTAACCTTTAAAAGGATAGAAAGTTTGGTGAGCAATGATGGAAATTTTTTAGAGGAAGCTAGTTGGGAAAAAGGTAGAAGTGCAATTCATGGCCTCCCAAAAGCACCACGGATACCCGCCATAACTCAAGGTTCTTACTATTGCACACGACCCCATCAGTCTACCTAGTAATTAACCGTTGAATATTCCACCAAAGGAAGATTATATTCTGAACCTAGTATTTTTGAGTTTTGATTATCTGATATAATATATTTATATTGATAAGTGATCTAATTGCGCGATCTGAGAGTTAAAACTGCGTCTTTTGGGTTTTTTCTCACTTAATATAAGTTTGTTCGATATCTAAGTAAATTTGTTTAAAATTTTTAATAAAAGTCATATTAAGAATTATAGAATGTCTCATATATCATTTCGAGAATCCCACACCTCTAACTTACGCGGAAACCCCACCACATAGCTATCGAACGATGACCATGTCGCAATTGTACTACAAGCAAATGGAATCAGGTCGTCTTCAAGGATGAAACCAGATTCATTTTGGGAAGTGATAACTTTGCGTATGTGCGTGGATTCCCCGTGGTGAAAATCTCAAACTTGTCTTTAGTGTACAGCAGCACACACTACTCCCACAACTGATTTAAGGGTATGGAGTGCCAACATAATATTAATGGATGGCACCATGACAGCCCAGAGGTACGTTCATGACATTTTTAGTCACATGTGTAGCCACTCATAGCAGAGCTCTCAGGTGCCATTTTTTAACGGGCAATGCTCGCCCCCACACACAACAAGGGTTTCACAGGACTACCTCCACCACATTTCCACCCTTCCTATAACTGATCGATCCCCAGATTTGTCACCGATTGAGCATATATGGTATCATTTAGGACGGCAAGTTGATCAGCTTACGAGTTTGAGAGAATTAGAGGAGCGTTTACAGCAACTTTAAAACGAGATATTACATGACATCATACGGGACGTATGCCTAAATACTTGGCTGTATCACATCATTCATTCACGCTAGAGGTGGCGCAGCAGGTTATTAAGACTTACATTCACTTGTAATTTTTTTTTCAATAAATG
Organism: Trichonephila inaurata madagascariensis; assembly: GCA_019973955.1. NCBI lineage: Eukaryota > Metazoa > Arthropoda > Arachnida > Araneae > Nephilidae > Trichonephila > Trichonephila inaurata. Next base: position 15,133 of record BMAV01011136.1, read on the forward strand.
ATCATTTTGCTTTGATTTTGTAATCACTTACTTGCATCGACGTTGTAAAATTTTGTTTTGTTCTGACAACTCTTTTTTAGTGCGCAAAATTTTATGGCAATGAGTGTATTCCATACTACATTGGTAAAATACATTTAAACTCTGTTGCCATATATATGAGAGAAGGGGAAGAGGGAATTCTCAAAGTATTGATCGTATAAATCCAAACACGGTACTTATATATGTATATGCAAGCATCAAATAACACTTCTGCTCCTAAAGTATAACACTAGTCCAGTGTTTCTCAAACCGTGAGGTGCGTCCCCCTTGGGGGGCGTGATAATTCTACGAGGGGGGCGCGAGCATATTAAAATGTCGAAAACAAAAGATTATTTAAAAAATTATTAATTTACTGAAAGAAAATAATAAAATACTTTTTCTGTTATAAAATACACTTTTAAAGATATAATACACTTATAAATGTATCAGAACTGTAAATGAAATTTTATTAATAATTCAATTTAAGTTAAGAACAAGTTTGATAATTGTCAGTGCCCCCATGGGCTTTTTTAAACCTTATCTTGATAATTTTTGAACGGCTTATAATTAATTCCAACAGCCGTTTAAAAAGTTCTATTCCTCCCCAATGTCACCGTTTTCCACGTAGACGAGCGTATTTTTGTTTTTTTGGGAAAAGGAAAAAAAGGAAAAAATAAAAAAATTCTCTGAAATAAGTAAACCCTTTCCCAAAAACACTGTAAGGTCCTTTTATTGCTTTCCCCAAACCTTGGAAAAATTTTAGGGATGCCTGCACAAAAAAACCCTACTTCGGAAGGTTAATATATGCCCAGAAATTAATGCTTTGGCGAATAAACGTTTTAAAACGTCAATGACACATAAGGGTTAAAAGTCGTATTAAGCTTTAGTAAAAAGTATAGTTTTTATTGAATTCAATCATTGTTATTGTATGGAGGCACGATGAAAATGATGATTGAATTTGGGTTACAAAAAATAAAAAGTTTAAAACACTCCCTAGTCAATTTCCAATTCAAGTACAAAAACAATATATCTTTAGTAGAACATTGATGTTGGAAAAGTTTATTTTAATATATCATTTTAGACACTTAACTTTCAAGAACAAGTTAACAAATAAAATATTCAAAACCGTTTTCTTCTCTTAAAATAACGTATCGCTGAAAAACGAGCGATAAGAACAAAAATAAAAAAAGAAAATTCACCTTTAGTGAACAAACTTGAAATTCCATTTGCATGGAGGTGCCATCAAAACTTGAAGAGGACAGATTCGAAGCGAATACGAGAAGTATTCACAAGAGGAAAAAGAGCGAAATGTTTTTTGTAACCTATATATTTGAGTCTCGGTGACTTCAAGCGTTAAGCCGTTTGTAAAAAGGAAGTTCTTTTTATCGTGTGGTTATTTAATCTTTTGCTCTTGAATGCTAGGTAGTAAACAATGAATAATAAATTGACCGGATAACTCCATTCAAACAAAAAGAATCTGGATGTTTATATGTTGCTAAAACATTGAATAAATCTTTTGTAGTTTTTTTTTATTTTATGTTCTCTTATAAGTGGCATAACTGGTATGAATTTCAAAAGGAATACTCGTGAGGATTGAAAATGGGCTCTTCAGTTATTTTGCGTTCTGAAAGTTATTTAAATTTCTGGTTAAGAGAATATTTTCTCTCTTTTGCGACATAGCCATCCTGTGATGCCCATTCTGCCGGTTCCGCAAAAACTGGGTGTGGGATTATAAAAATGATGAGACATAATAATTCTTAATACAATTTTTTTTAAGAAAAACATATTATAAATTCTAATTTGACAATTTTAATTAAAGTAGAGTCAAAAATTAAATCACGTATTCAAGTCAGATCCGCAACTAGATCCTTTATCCAATTATCTTTTTCCTTGCATCTAATTACTTATATCTAATATTCCCTTTTTTTCGTTCTGGTTCCTTTCCCTAGAAAATGGTATCTATAATTTTTATAAACGTGTTCCAATTTCTTTATCTTACTTTTTTTTCTTTAAAACTATGGTTTTAAAATCTTGATCTGTAGATTCCACTAACTTTGTCACGCTATCGTGAATGCTTCCCAAACTATCTCTGGGCCTGCCGCGCTATATCCTATCATCAAAGCTTCTATCCTTTTTAAGTAAATTTCATTTTTCATAATATCTTTGTTTATCTTCTTGGTATTGGGTTGGAAAAGTTTTTCCATTAATTTGGGGGTAAAGAACATAGGGTTATGTTAACAGAAAGACGCGAGAACGTCAAACCCCCCCCAAGAAGAAAAAAGGGGAAATTTTTGGGTTTAATGCCCAAAATTCGTTCTATCCTTTTCAAATTTCTTCGCTTTCTGGTTTTTTTTTAAATTTTAATTTAAAATCCCATTTTAACCTATAATTTCCCAAAATCTATCTTGACTTTAATTTTCAAAAAAATCTTAAATTTTAACTTTTATAATTTCCAAAATTTATCTTGACTTTAATTTTCATTACTATCTTAGAAATTTAAAATTTTTAAAATTCAATTTTTTTAAACCATTTACAATAAATTTTCTCAATAACTAGGAACATTAAAAATTACTGTTTAATTTATCCCTCTCACTTTACATTTGTTCTTAAAATTTTAACTAAATATTTTAAAAAAAAAATATTCTGGGTGCGCAGACCCAATCTAACACTGCATATGGAGCTGGAACTGTCGCTCCCTTCTTGATGAAGCCATAATTCGTACATACTTTTCAAGATTTTCAGGGTCAGTCTCCTGAAATGAAAAACTATTTGTCTCTATTTCCGTAATATTAATCAATTTCACAATTATATATTATTTATATATCACAATAAATTTTCATCTCCATCCCCACATCTGGTTTCAGCAAAAACTCCCAATGAGCCGCGCAGCTCAGTTTGTGTGTGTTAGCAGTGCCCTGACTACGCCGCGTTTCCTGAACCAGATGCCTCATAATACGTAACAATACAACAACATATATATATACACATATACAGATACAAACATTTTTCAATAAACTATTATAACAAATAACCAAAGAATTTTCGCATCTCACGAAGTCATACATCAGAAGCAAACAAGTAATGGCCGATTACAATGTTTCTTCAGAAAAATTTTAACAAGTCAAAAAAGTTCAAAATTAAATGAACACTCATTGTAGTGTTTGACTTGTATAACTTTTAGCACCGCCCGAGACTTCCTTCTTTGCAATAATTCTTCCGACCACTTGTTGGAAGATCATAAAAAAATGAAACAATACAACCTGATTTTTATATGTTTTCTCCCACATTCACGTTCAACGATGAGGGTGTCATCCTCTCGGTTGTACTGGAATTTCTTGTTGTAGGCTTATGTCTCCTTGTCATTTGCTTTCCTTGACTTCCCAACTGTATGCTGGCTGGTCGGGGTTCTTCTGTTCTCCGTCGTGGCCGTAGACTGTATAAACCATCTGTAACTTCAGTGCACTCTCTTCTATTCTTTTTCCTTCTTTTGGAAATAGTACTGGATGACATTTGTCTTTTTATTATTATTATTGGCTACACTTTCTTTGCCACTTTCTTTTGTGGTCCACCCCTTGTACACTAGATCTTTAATACCTCTATTATGTGCAACTTTCGTTTTATTTTTCATTCCCTAATAGACTAGGTAGTGATCTGACCGGTATTTGTTTTTTATGGGTCCTCTCTGTATTTTTATATTGATTTGATTGGTTACCAATCGCTTTTTGCCTCTAACCTACGTTTCACCGATGATTTTCATTGTGGGCTAATTTAATCCTTGATGTACTTTTTTCCGAAGTACGAGTTTCTAAACTTGATCTTATATACTATTTTGGATACCTGTTCCTAAGGTACATTTTCCTATGACGATATATTCTTGATCTACGTTAACTGTTAATCTTTTTCCTGATTTCCATATTACAATATTATTAAAATTTTAACTTCTAAGACTCTATAAGGCCCCCAAAAATTTTTGTTTAAATTTAAATTTTTTTGCTCTGAATTTAAAAGGGTGTTTTTCCCAATAAGCCCCAATCATTTACCTTTATTTTTATGTCTTTTCTACGTCTATTATAATTTTTTTCCCCCCTTTTCCTTTTTAAATTTTTTCGTCAGTCTAGCTTCAAAGCTTTTCTGTATATCTTGAATTTTGAATTTTGAACTTTCCGATATAAAACTATTTTTTGAAAGGGGTGAATCAACTTTCGACCTAAAAATAATTCACCCGGGTGTTTTTCTCGTTGTTTCATTACCGCCGTACGAATAGCGAAAAAAACTCACGTAAATTGATCCCAAGTATCGTGTTGATCATTAAATAATTTGCAATCATTTGCACTTTCTCGAAACTTTTTTTCAGCCCGATTTGCTTGTGGTCGATATGCAACAGTCTTCACATGCCTTATGCCTTCTTTTATTTAAATGCTCAAAAATCTCGGATATAAATTGGGGACCATTATCACTTATTAATTTTATTGGGGCTCCATAACCATATAAAGTTATCAAAAAAAAATCCTTTTTACGAGATGAGGCCTTTTAAGAGGTATAATTTCACCCATTTGCTGAAATGATCGGTTTTACTAAAAAAGCGGTTACGCCCATTCTCGAAAAGGATACGGGCCTAACAAATCTAACGTCACTATCTCATTCGGATAATTGATATAAATTGGGTTTAATCGACCAGCTGGTAACGCGTTTTTTTAGTTTTTCGGGACATATGGCATGTAGAGACAATTTATCAATAAATTTTTTCCCCGTACGGGGGAAAAAACAAACGTCCCGAATTTTATGATACGTTTTAAATTCTAAGTGTCCCGCGATTGGCTTGTCATAAATTCTCATTATTTCATTCCTTAAAATTTTGGAATGTATACACGCATTTCACCCAATGACGTTGGTGTTTCGCATAAATAACAATCCTTCAATTAAAAAGAAAATCGTGGGGCCAACTCACATATCGTTTTCATTAACCGAGTTATCTTCCCGGGGTTTTTTAAATATCTATATACATGACCTAATTCTGGGTCATTTTTTTTTTCATTTTTTTGTTCCCGAAGTAAGTACCAAATCTTTTATTATGGCACAATTTAATTTTTTCACCAATTATACTTTTTGGATTCCTTGAAAGAATGTCAGCCACTGCATTTGAGTTCCCCGGGCTATGTTCCCATTCTATATTGAATTCTGCTAACTTTAGTGCCCATCTAATCATCCTACTCGACAAATTTTTTCCTGTGTTTGGCGTGTTAATGCGGTGATCTGTTATTACCTTAATTGGTAAATTCCTAAATATGTTCAAAATTTGTTCAACGCCCATACTACTGCTAGACATTCTCTTTCGGTTACTGTGAAACCTCTGCGTTGTTCGGTGGACGCAAATACCACGGGTCTGTTTTGTTGGTTAAGTACTGCTCAAAAACCAATCGAACTGGCATCTGTAAATAACTCGAATGGCTCCTGGTTTGGAAATTTTAAAACTGGCGTTTTTTGTTCCGCCCCCCTTGACCTCTTCGAATCCCTTTTTTGTGCTTCTTTGGGACCAGACAAATTTTTAAATTTTTCGTTTAAGATTATAAAGGCTCAAAATTCCGCATAATTTTTAAAAAATTTCGGTACCACTGGGACATACCAAAACCCCACACCCCTCTTTTGAGTTGGGCGGTTTCATCTCTTGTATAGCTCTAATCTTTGTCTCATCCGTTTTAATTCTTTTTTTACTAAAATTAATCCTAAATATTTCAACATCGCACCCAAATTTACATTTTTCTTTTTTTTAAATGTCAATCCCATCCTTAAAAACAAAAAACTTTTAAATGTTCAAATGGTGAGTGAATGATGGAGACGCAATAATAACGTCGCCCAAACACCCAAACTTCCCTATCACCGGTTTTAGGATTATGTCAATTCTTTTAAAAATTGGGGCTGCCCCTGATAAAAGAAGGGCCCCCCTTGAAACATAAGTGCCTTTTTTTCTACAAATGCGGTCTTAACTATATCACTGGGGTTTACTGCCATTTGAAAGTCCCCACTTTTAGATCAAGAGATGACATTATTGTTGAAATTTTTGGATGTTCGTTAATAAATCATCTATTAACGGAAAAGGGGTACGCGGATACTTTGTGATCGAATTTAATTTTCTATAGTCTACTGAAAATTATATGCTTCGGATTACCCGGTTTAACCCATTTTTTTTCTTGCATAATACGACGGTGACGCGTATGGGGACTGTTGGAAAAACGTTTCCTCTTGTAACATTTTTTGTATGTGAAAATCTTTTATTGCTTGCTTAGTGCGATCATACCTAAAGGCCTTGAAGCTACTGGTGGGTTATCCCCCGTGTCAATTTCATGGTATAAAACATGAGTAAGACCTGGTTTGTCTAAAAATAACCCTTTAAAACTACTAAAAAAATTTTGTAGTTTTTTTTTTTTCTATTTCCCCCAATTTTGTTTTAGATAAATCTATCTAAATTTTTTCCTCTTTAATTTGGGTTCAACCACCTTATTTATTTGGAATCGGGAATTTTCAACGATTTTGATTAAAATCTAATACGATTCTTGACCCTTATGAAATCATACCTAAAACATGGGTATTCAAATCTTTCAAAAATGAAAGCCAAATTTCTTTCGAATTGTCTGATCCAAATTTTTTAAACTACAATCCCCTGTTTTGGCATTTCGCCCCCCGTGCTGTTATTACCTGGGCTCGCGATTTTTTATTTGCTTATAAAAAAAAAACATAATTTCTTCCGATATAAATGATTTATCTGCCCGGTGTCCCATACCCTTTCAAAAATGTTTTATTTAATAAATATAGAAGGGGGGAAATTCTACGGGTGCTATACATATCGGAGAAAGTCATGTCTCTTTTTGACACCTCTTGAGGTTGATCATTAACCTTTATAATATTTAATCGTCCCTTTGCGTCCTATCGCCTCGATTGAAATTTTTTATCGAACCCCCATTTTCGGTCCCCCCTATTAAAATTATCATTTCGCTCATTTCGAAATGAGTAACTTTGTGAATCTCTGATCATTATTATGAAACTATTCCCTCGAACCCCCTATTATTTTGACGGCTATTCTCGTAAAATTTATTTCTACTGTTATTTGGTCTACGCCTTATTTCGAATTCCTCCAGTTTCACCTTGCTTCAAAATTAGGCATCCCATGCGCATTTGACCTCGTCTTTCTCTATTATCGTTCTGATAACCCCTTTGTAATTTGCAAGAATATCTCTCTTCGAATTTAGCCAAGACTTCTAAAAATTTTATCGTGTTTTTTGGATTGCGCACCTCCACATAGTTTTGTACCTTGGTTAGTCCAAAAAAATGATCCACTGTCTGCTTGGGACATTCCCAATTCTAAACTTTCTCTATTTTTTTTAATCTATACACAAAATCGTAGATCCTGATTTCTTCCCTGCTGGGATGCATAAAACCCGACTGTAGTTCTTTTTTATTTTTGACCCGGGAAAAGCCTTCGCTAATTGGGCCGGCTGCGCGAAATCCGTGGCTGATTTTGCACTAACAACGAACCCAAAAATCGAATACCAATCTTGAGCCCTTCCCTGAGGACTTTTTAAAATAAGAATGACAGAATTGGGATTTCAAGTAACTGTTGTTGTTATCTACACTCTATAAACTCTGCAACGTTCTCCGACCTGAAAAATACATTTGGGAGAACCGTACTTCCACCTACATTACCTAACCAAATTAAATACGTTCGGGGCCCCTTGCGACCCATCCCGTGATGACCATTGTCCGGTTCCCGGGAAAAGGTGGGATTATCAAAATGATGAGACATAATAATTCTTAATACAACTTTTATTAAGAATAACTTATATTACTTAAATTCTAATTTGACAATTTTAATTAAAGTGAGAGTCAAGCCCAAATTAAATCACGTATTCAAGTCAGATCACGCAACTAGATCCTTTATCTCAATTATCATTAATAATCCTATGCATCTAATTACTTATATCTAATATTACCTTTTTCAGTTCTGGTTCCTTTACCTAGAAAATGGTATCTATAATCTTTATAAACGATGATTCCAACTTCTTTATCTTAGGCTTCTATTCTTTCCCAAAACTATCGGACTGCTAAATCTTGATCTGTAAGATTCACACTAAGCTTTGTCACGCTATCGATCAGAATGCTTCCACAATACTATCTCTGAGCCTGCCGCGCTATATCCTATCATCAAAGCTTCTATCCTTTTATAGTAAATCTCATTTGCATAATATCTTTGTTTATCTTCTTGGTATTGGGTTGGAAAAGTTTTGCCATTAATCGTGGCCGTCAAAGAACATAGGAGTTATGTTAACAGAAAGACGCGAGAGACGTCACACTTTAAGCGATCTCGGTTGATTAAACGAATTTTCTTTGTTAATTATTGTTACATAACTTTCCATATTTATTGTAATTCATTTAAAGCTATGACTGATTTAGAAAACTCTTACAGATATGATTTAAAAGTATGTCATTTTAAAATTATCGTTATGAAGTCTGACGATATTTCATGTATAAATTTGAACAAAGAAAGATTGTGAATATCATTTAAAATGAAACAGACAAAAGTAATATTTTTTTACCACGTTTCTGCTAATATTTTACTAATTATCTATATATATAAAGGAGAAAAGCGACTCGCTCACTGACTCACTGACTAATCACGATATCTTCGGAACTATTAAACCTACAGACTTGAAATTCGTTAGGCAGATTTTTTCTTTTATGGAGTAGACATCAGCTAAGAACGGATTTTGTAAGGATCGAATCCCAAGGGGCGTTATATATCATTAGTTCCATTATTAAACTATTAGATGCACAACCTCGAAACTTGGTACTCCGATTCCTTTCACAGAGATCTCTTACAAAATGAATTTTACAAAAATCGACCTCCAAGGGACGTTCAGGGTGCTTAAGGGGTGTTATGCATAATTATTTCCACATTTTTAAACTATTAGACGTACAGTCTTGAAATTTGGTAAGCGGATTCCCCTTTAATAGAGAAGAGTTCCTCTACAAAATGGGTTTTGTGAAAATCGCCTTTCAAGTGGCGTTGCGGAGAATTAAGGGGCGTTATAGGTAATTATCTCCTTTTTAAATCCTTTTCAATTATCTCCTTTTCATAAAGTAGAAATTCCCTACAAAATAATTTTTACAAAAATCGACCTCCAAGGGGCGTTGAGGGCGCTTAAGGGGCGTTATGCATAATTATTTACATTTTTAAACTATTAGACATGAAATCTTGAAATTGAGTAATCAGATTCTATTCATTGAGTAGAAATCCGCTATAAGATGGGTTTTATGAAAATTACTTCCTA
>BMAV01011136.1:26967-37062 GCA_019973955.1 Trichonephila inaurata madagascariensis
GTCCTAATATCAAATAATCAGTCCTACCTTAATTCAAGCTAAGGTTCTATCACGGTACGAAGCTCCTGGGCGCGCGTGAAATGGTATGTACCTTGTAGTAATGGCTTGAAATCTTGGTAACTTTTTATGATAATCCGTCAATTCACACTCGCATCTCTTCCAAACATAACTTAACCCTAAATTGACATTCTGCTTACTGAAACTTCTGTTCTTTTAAAAGCTATCTTATTTTCATTTTACAATTGCATTTCACTTCTTGGATTTGGGTTGGAAAAGATTTGCCATTAATCTTGGCCGTCAAAGAACCCAGAGGTTATGTTACAGAAGAGACGCGTGAGCCCGTCACAAGTTATTTATGTGTTAAATATTTCTGTTATAATAAGTTTAAACAGGAAACAAGTTCCCATTTGTATGAATTATAATTGTATGAGAAAAATGACCACAAAAAAAAATCTTCATACGTTTCGACAAAATTCAAAAACACTTCCAATACTTTTTAGTACAATCACAGTCATACCTTGCTTATTAAAATTCTGAGATGTATATAATCCCTTTCTTACTAAATACTCTAAAATAAATATATTTTTCCCTGAATTCAAATATAACATTATTTCTTGAAAAAGGGGATTTACTGTAGATATAACACTTTGTATAGTCAACTTTCAAATGCAAATCAATAAATGAGAAAAAAAAATTATTTTATCAGACAATATTTGAAGAAAAAAATCAAAGCAAAATAAGATTTGTTCTCATAAAATGTATCGTGAGATAAAAACAAAGGAAAAGGACTTCGATCTTCATCTCGTGAGATAAAAACAAAATAAAAGAACTTTGATCTTCATTTCGTGAGATAAAACCAAAGGAAAAGAACTTTGATCTTCATTTCGTGAGATAAAAACAAAGGAAAAGAACTTTGATCTTCCTCTCATGAGAGTAAAACAAAGGAAAAGAACTTTGATCTCCATCTGATGAGCAAACATAAGATTCCATTTGAACTAAGGTGCCATCAGAGCTATACAAAGACAAGTATGAAGGGAATATATTACCAAACAAGTTTTCGATAGGAAAAAAGGAGAAATATAAAGAAGTAACTTAATTTTAGACATTGTTCTCTTATGATTATTCAAAATTTAAGGAAGACATAATAATAATTTACAGTACATGTATTCATTCGAAATGTAAGACAAAATAAGTGAAATGTTCTTTGCAAGCCAAAAATATTTTAAGCTGTATGTTTCAGAAATCAAAACTTATGATTTATTTTTGAAAAATTTACTTCTGAATTTTACGTCTGGGTTTCAGAGAAAGACCGTTCATTAATGATTTGATTCCACTCAACAAAAAATTATTCCAAATTCTAATTTCAACTGACTAGTTGGAGTACAGACAAAGTGTTGTTTCAATAAATCTCCAAAGAAAATTATCATATATTTTTCATATTATTTTGTTCTGTACCTAAGAGAAATATTTTCTATAATAAGTATTTAATTCCAAAGCACGTCATCATCATAAGCAAAGTTAAATTACGAGCCTAAACCTTTCTAGTTGTTTCTAATTGCGATGTTAATAAGCAACCTATGAACCATAAATAAAGATGTTATTAATATTAAAAAAGTTTAATATGTGGCTGAAAATACCTAATTAGTATAAAAGACGGCTATTGGAAAATATATCGAATGTAAACATCTTTCAAAGCTTGAATTTGACAAATACCGTCCATTAAATAAATATTTTGACGGAAAATGTCATAAATTAAAGTCAATATTTTGGCGGCTTCACGAATTGAAGTGTCAAATTTTCGGTGTCCTAATTTAAAACGTTTGATAAAAACAATTGCATCTGTATCATTACACACACACAATATACATAAAACATTACTTATTGTTTCTTATTTTATAAAAGTTTATTTAAAAATTATAGTTTTCTTATCTTACAAAGTACATTAACAGAGTTGAAGGGAAAAGATGAGTTAGATAAAGATTTGTCTCAATAAATAATTTAACAAAATTATGTACTAGTTATCAAGTATATATAAAATATAATATTTTTTGTTTTATTTATTAAGTATCTTAAATTGTATAACATTCAATTATACTTATAAATTGTATTTTTATCCAAAAATATAAAAGGATTTCGTAATATTCTAAGTGTTAAAATTCATTTTTGTAATAACTTTGCCTAATTAAATCTTTGTTAAAATAAGTAAGATGTTCACAAATTACCGACTTCATATCAGAAAAGATATTTAAACTAACAATTAGAAGTTTTTTAACATCATTAAATAAAGAATATTTTATATTTTAGAAAACCGTATTCAGGTCATAAAGGATTCTTGATAATTCTGAGTTTTGAAAGCTCATGGAAAAGAGAGTAACCGAATATTTCATAAATTAATTAACTCTTTCACCATCTACAACTTAACTTTAAGTTTCAAATACAAATTTTATTTTTAGAATTTTAAATCTGAATATTGAAATCTTTATCCCGCCTTTATTTCTCGAACGCAATAAATATATGTGGATCCATCCTTTATTTATATTGTTTCAGTAAAATATACATAAAAACAGTAACTACAACAGCGTTTCTTAAACTGTGGGGCGCGTCCCCCTAGGGGGGGCGTGATAACTCTACGAGGGGGGCGCGAGCACATTGAAAAGTCGAAAACAAATGATTATTTTAAAAAATATATTAATTTACTGAAATTAAACAAACAAAATACATTCTGACAAAAATAAATAAATACCGGATATTATTCACTTATAAATGTATCAGTACTGCACACAATATATTTCATAATTAATTTAGCAATACTAAGTTAAGAACAAGTTTAATAATTACAAGGGATCCCATGGACTTGTCATATGTAAAATTATACACAAAAATTAACAATTATCTTGACAATTTTTGTAAGGTTTATAAATAATCTCCTTTCTACTGATTAAAAGTTACGCGATTCGGTCCCCAATGTCTCCGTTTTTCACGTAGGCACCTGTATGTGAAGTATTGGGGGAGAGAGAAAAGGAATTAAAAAAGAGGGAAATCTGATATATTTTTTACTGCATTCTAAAGCCTTCGTAATAATTTTATGGATAGCAGTGCACAGAAAAGATAGTACTTCGAAAAGACGTATATATACGTCTGGGACATTTAACGCACCGGTTTAGTGAGACGTGTATATATATACGCCGGTGGCACTTAAGAGGCTAAAATCATATTGTGGCTTTAGCGTCAAAGTATAGTATTATTGAATTCAATGCATTGTTATTTGCATGGCGGGGGGCGCGATGAAAATTATGATTGAGTAGTGAGTCGCAAATACTGAAAGTTTAAGAAGCCCTGAACTACAATAACACCCGGGAGTAAAAATTTTAAATGCTGAAATACTTCAAATGAAGACCGTTTTCAAAACATAACATCTTTAATTAAAGAATATATCAGGAGCCCTTAATTTCGAAGAGTTGGAAGCAACTCCATTACATTCCTTGTTTTCTCTGTCATCTCATCATTCATTGGATAAAGTAATAATTAGTAAAAGAGTATTTGATTACAGAGTGTCCTCGCTGTTTGCTTCTCGGTTTCTGTAATGCTAACAGGAAATTTCTTAAGACAGACTAGAAACTCTTACAGAACTTAAATCCCTTGGGAAATTAATCAAGTTCTTTCCAAGAATCAAAGAATTTGGATAGCTGTCTAAATCTCTTAGGAGGAAGGAAGACTAATTTATTTTCCCCCACTGCTTGATTTCTATCATAAAGTGACTTTATCGCTTCGAATCTTAGATGGAAAATATCACGCCTTTTTAGAAATTCGATGTGTAATTTGAGCTCTGATTTGAACCAAGCATTGCTCCAATCAAAATACGTGACTCGAAAGATTATAAAGTTCTATTATTAATGAGTATTTTTTCATAAGGGAACATAAATATGTTTTTTTTTAAATATGTGTCCACCGTTAAGAAATGAATATCAATTTTATGAAGAGAATATGGCACATTTTGCTTTTGATTGGTAATTTGATTTCGGAGTGGCTGCTTGACGTGATTAAGAAATCCCGCCAAGCAGCGCTTGTTGACGAGTGGTATGGAATCCAAGATGGTGGTCTAGCTGTAACAAATCTTCAGGAAAATTATTTTAAATAACTGCTTTGAAATATATTTAAATTTATTTCAAATAAAGAGTACAAAAGGATATATTTAAAATAACCAACACCAATCAATTATTAATATCAATATAATAGTTATATTATATATAATATATAACAATAATCATATATTATACTATAGTAATAATTATATTATATTTCACATGAAATAATTTTATATATATATATATAGTATATATTAAAATTAATCAATAATGAATATCAATTAATGATTGCTGATAACTTGCAATATTCCAAAAACTGCGAGTTCTTTTAATGAATTTCATCAAACAAGGAAATTTTGAAAATGTATTATTTAAAAATAAAATAAAGTGTAAATGCGCTATTTACAGCAATAATTAAAAGCACAGCCCTCATAATATTTTTAAAAAATACCCTGGTACTTGCCAATGATATTAGAAATATCCATATTCGAAAATAGCACAAAATACAACAGAAGACTGAAGCAGTAGCTTAAAGAATAAATGCACTGAAAATGGTTAATTTTTTTAAAAAATCGAAATAAAATCGTCTGAAATTAATAAGGTTATCACGGAAAAAAAACAATAAAGATTCACTATAATATACGTCATCCCCATGACAACCACATTTCCAGACGATAAAAATATCAAGGTAACCATATTGTTTGAAGAAATAAAACATTTTGAAAAACATTTTTATAATAAATTTAGATTATACAAATAAAATTAGTTCATCTGTATCATATTACCTCAGTTAAAAATAACCTTAATAATGAACAGCTGAGAGAAGAATTTTTTTTTCTACTAAAAAGTTTTATTATTTCTTCAATGTGTGTTTTTATTCTGATGTAGTTTCGAGGATCATGCAGATATATTCTATGAAAATTGGCAAAAAAAGTACTTAAAATGTGTTTAAAAAAATAACTTAGGATTTGGAGTTTTCTTATATGAATTGAAATATAATTAAATTTTAGAGAAGTGGTCTTCAAACTTTGTCGACTTGCCCTTGAAACTATAAGGTGCTTTTGAGGGACCCCATCAAAAAAAAGGCCATAGAAGAATATATCTTAAAATAATATTGCAAGTAGATCAAAATATTACAGATACTTTAAGTAAAGACAGTTAAAAAATACTGTATTTTATATTCAATATATAATTTACTCATTATTTTGTGCTCCAGGTGTCATCTACCGTTACATTATATTTAATAACTAGAATATGAGTGCATTTTTTTTACCCAAACTATTGAATTCTAGGTGTATTGAAGCTATATGCAGTCTCCTTTGATATTTTGCATTAATTTGCTTCTACATTTTTTCTGTTACCACTTTTATTGAGAAACATTTTTAACTTGAATGCATTGCTCAGCATGGTATTAAAATGTTTGGAGCTGTGTAAGAAACTTCAATGTTTTCTGAAAATTTGCAACCTAAAATTATGAAGCTGTTCGTGTTTAAACTTTAATTTCGAACCTTATGACACATCGATAACTTTTTCTTCTTCATTGACAAGCCTTCTAATTTTTCCGTTCTTTCTTAAGGCATGTGACTTTTACGAAATTTGTTTTATCTATAAAATGTTTATTTATATTAATTTTTATTCAAGCAAACTGCTTTTAAGAATTACATTTTTTATGAAAATTATAATTTTACTTACATTTTGAAGCTTTGATTAATCAAATAGTGATCACTTGCGGAAATCTTGTCAATGTTCCAAGGAACCCTATAGTTCTGCGGAAGGTTAATAACCTCTATCTTACAGTATAGAACAAAGTTTTGTTCTTTCACACTATCACTTAAATCAGATAAAGAGCTAATTTAAATTTTTAGATTGAAATCTTTAAATATTTTATTAGTTAGTTGAGTTAATATACATGGGAGATCAAGATAATTTATACATTTTTTGATAAAGAAAAACATACATATTATCATAAGTATTGCAGTAAATAAAAATGACGAAGTTACAATAAGTGTTATAACTTCAATCCACACGACTCCAAATATTTTTGAGCACGATGACGTACATTGTTGGTGGCATCTCTCAGAGTAGCTACAGGAATTGTGCGCGACTAATATTTTCAGTTTCATAGCGTGGTTTCTTGCTGTACCCCACGTTCTTGAAGCAACCCCATAAGTAAAAGAGACCACATCACTTGAGATACAAAATTTCCATCATATTCAACCTACGTGAGGTACCATTCACAAAACTATGTTCTTCTGTCTGGATCGTTCTCGTTCAGTGTGTGTAACAATTGTTGTGATTCGTAAATTTTGCATTTTGCTCTTTGCAAAATACGATCTACGCTAGCTTTATTCATGCCTGTTTCACATGCACAATGTGATGTCAAAAATCACGTGAATGAATCCAACACTGCAACAGAAGACGCTTCGCTTGTTGATGTGTGTGGCCAGACTAAACGTCCTTTATGCATATCCTTTATTGTCCCATCAGTTTCAAATTTATTGTAAAGGCGAGCAATACTTAAGCATGTCGGTGATTGCGTTTTATATTGTTGCCTCTAATGTTGATACACTTCACTGAGGTTCTCGAACTTCCAATACCATTTCAAAATGCGTTTTCGCTGCTCGAAAATTTGACGTACTTGCGACATAGTCTCACTTTCCCTACTGAAACACTAACGATATCTGTGACTGAACTATTGTTGAACATGTTGAAGCCCTAATGCCAACTGTTAATACCAACTCTTACAATTTAACCCTATAGACAATACAATCTCCAACTTACGGCATTATCAGTCTTAAAGTGTGTATACATTTTTTATCACAACTGTATAAAAGCTTATATAACAATTAAAATGAAAAGGAACTCAAACTGGCATTTGAGATTAAATTTCAGAAGCAAATGTATGGTGGACATATCAACTGCATCGGAAGAAAAATACTTATGACCAAAAAGATTAATATTCCGTTATTATAAATAAATATAAATAAAATTCAGTGAAACTGCTATTTAAAAACTGCTAGAAACTGAACAGAAACTGCTATTTCTGTGTTTACTGCTAAACACAGAAAGATAAAAACAAAAAGCCCAATTTCGTAAAAGGCTTCAAGCAAAAATAGATTTATGATAATAATGCACATTGACATAAAAAAAACAAAATCGAATACATTGTTTTCTTCATCGGTTTCATTTTTTATGAAAGTATTAAAAAAAGGACGAAG
This sequence comes from Trichonephila inaurata madagascariensis, assembly GCA_019973955.1. Classification (NCBI taxonomy): domain Eukaryota; kingdom Metazoa; phylum Arthropoda; class Arachnida; order Araneae; family Nephilidae; genus Trichonephila; species Trichonephila inaurata. The sequence goes on from BMAV01011136.1 coordinate 34,271, forward strand.
AAAAGATACTATCGATTTGATTGCCTTAAATTTTTTTTAAAAGAAAGCTTATAGAATTTCTCGATTTTCTTCGTTATTGATTTTTTATCGTCTTTTTGTATATGAAATAAATGGGCTCTGGCATTTAAACTATAGAAGAGAGAGATTAAATTTCAGAAAAAAATTTCTGTCTGAATTTTTCGTGAATTTTTCACTTCATTAGAGTCCCATTACTTCAATTTTTATGGGTAAAAGATAAAAAAAAAACTGAAACTTTTTTAGTACAAAAATAAACGAAAAAAGTATACTTTCATTTAGATTCTGGAAAATAAATCATCTGGGTCAGAAAATCGAACTGATTCTTTCAGAATTTAGTTAATTATCTAAGAAATAGATAGAAAAATATGCAAAAATAAAAAGGATAGTATGTTACGAAGGATGGATCATTTATGTTTTTAATTTAAATATTTTTGAAATGAAAAGGATAAGAAATGATTGCTTCAGAAAAGAAAATTTGACCCAATTTTTGTATTGATAACTTTTATCTACTGTATTTCTAATCATTTACATTGAATTTTCTGATGTAAAATTGCTAGTATATATATATATATATGTTTTTAAAACACTATATATATATATATATATTCATACTGTGTAAATTAGAGTAGGTGTAAAAGCTGGAATATATTGCAAGAGAAAAGATCTTGCTAAAAGTTATCCAACAGAAAAATAGCAGTTATGATATTGTTACGTAGATTAGGGTTCGTGTGGATTTTATGCTACCAGTCCCAAAGAACGAAAGAGTTTCTAGAGAAATGAAGTTTATTGTACATAAATAATGCGTTAAGTACAGCAAAATTCGCGAAATAAATCCCAGAAGGTTACTCACAACTTATACAGCACTCCGTCGCAACTATTAGTGTCTAAAAATACAATTACGTAATGATAAAGATTATCCACACGCAATCGCTTGATCATAGCTACTGGAGTCTACAACAGCTGAGGTAATACTGCCTCAGTTTTGGCAAGCGACTGATGTTTATAGTCTGTGGGGTTTCCTTCCAATGCTTTCTCTAAAAATCCGCTTAAGTCATAGATCATAATGTTATATATTTCACCAGGGATTTCCAGAAGCTTGCATGTGGTCACCAAGTCGCCAAATATGGTCGCAAACATGGTTTCAAAGGCACCAAATTTGGTCTCCAAAAATGATGCTCACTTGGTGGTATCACCAATATTTCGCCAAGTTCCTGTCGAAACGCCATTATAATGTAAGGAACGAAGCTGCTTCCGCACACTATAATTTTTATCATAAAATAACAACCGAAAGTAATATTAACGCATTAAATATCCAAAGAGAAATTATTCATACATTTTAAGTATTAATTACACAAAATTCATTAAAATACGGTAGAATTAATGATTTTTAAGCATGTTTACTTGCAAATAGTCAGGATGTGGATCTAAAATACAAAATATTCCTTCAGATATCGATATCTTCGTCAAATTGCGGCGCAAAGTTGTAAAAATTATTAATCTAATGGATATTTAAGTAAAATAATGGATATTTAAGTAATGTATAGGGACAATGCAAGGCAATTGATGAAAAATGCACTCTATTTATTTACAAGTTATGTTTTCGATACAAAATAGATAAACAGATTGCATTTATTTTTTAAACGTTTTGTAGCAAACATTTTGTAAAAATTTCTAGTCTTAATTTTCAAGAATATTTATATGAATACTTTTATGTTCAAGTTGGGGAATTCATTAAACGTTTTGATGCATATATCACGCTCAAAACTATGTATCAAAAGCATTAAAAGTATTAAAAACCTGAGTAAATCATTTTAATGGACTTCTTGTTGACATAATTTTTCATACCTTATTTAAAAAACAAATACTTTATATTCTGACAGTTTTGAATGTAAAAAGTAAAATATGGAGATTTCTAAATACCCTTACATAAAACAATGATAGCGCATCACTTCCGCCTCTGAACAATGGGGTTTTAATTATCTGAAATACTCCGCTAAACGAGCTTTAATTTTCAAAAACATTGTTTCTAAAAGGGACATGTTATAAATATTCTTTGTTCCTTTTCTTGAAGAGAGAGAGAGAGAGCCCTTGTCTAATAATTATCTTTACATAAGGCAATGGGTGCAAAAATTAAAAGATTTGTATCATTGCATAAATTAAATATCTAAAGGGTACATAAGAATATGTGTAATGATAAGTGTGTATATAACAAGAAGAACTATTTTTATATAATTAGTTAAAAATAATCTAACAATTTAAATCACCCTGTCCACTCTAATATAAGTTTAAAAAACCACGATTACATTATTAAATATTTAAACAATAATAAAAGATAGAAAAAATAATTATTATTTATTTCATTGTTACTGGATGTTATTAATTGCAATTTATGAGAATCCTCAGAAAAGTTAGAGAAAGCATTATGTTATTTAAGGTATTATTAGTGTTATCATGGGAAATCTTAATTTTAGCAGGTGACCTGAATTATTGTATCATGATTATTTTTATATTTTTTATGACACTTTCATTTATAATATCACTACTTTATTTCTTCAGTAACTACCCTCTGAATCAAGAGCATTCAAATAATTTTATACCAAATCAGAAATATTGCACGGAAGTCAACATATACTTATAGATAAAAATTATGTATGACCTAAACAAGATCAAAACGTAAATAAAGCTTAATTGGAAACGTAAGGTAAATAATTTTTAAGAGTTTTATTTTTGAAGTTATTCTGGGATTCCAAGATAAAAAAAATATCACAGAACAA
>BMAV01011136.1:37877-63094 GCA_019973955.1 Trichonephila inaurata madagascariensis
ATAGAGATTCTGAAATATAATAAAACTTCCTCCATTAGTCTCAGGAAATTAAGCTTTTATTTTATTGATTTTTATGGTCCATTTTTTCTCAATTATTCTCTAACAATTTCCATTTGCTTTATTTTACCTTAAATTGAAGAATGACATCAGGAAGGAGATGCTTCTTGACTACTAGTAAACAGGCACTGAAATGATAAAAGAAAAAGAGAACGCGAAAAAGATTAAAATTAACTACAGCAGTTAAATTAATGATAAACAGTAGTTGAAAGAGCTGAGAAAACCTTCAACAGCATTGGCAATTCACATTATATAAATTGAGATAAAATTTATGTCGCTACTATTATCTCAAAGAAATCCAATTATGTCAGTTTGCTATTTAATAAATATATTTTAACTTCTCATTATGACTATCATTTCCCGTACCTGATTTCTCATCTTAAAATCAGAAAAGCTTTTAATTTATAAGAGTTTTAAAAATATGTCCCCTAATGTTCAATGAATGCCTCAAGTATTCTACGAATTAGAATTTCCTACATAACACTTTTCGACGATGTTTATCCAAACCTACAAATATCTTTTAATATTCTAAAATATCAAAACAAGTATGATTATGCCTATTAATTATTATATTACGAAACAATTCATTTGCTTATACCAAAAGTTTTAGAATTTTGAATTCTCTTGCCATAAATTGAGGAAATTCTTTCAGTAATTCTGGAAATATTCGAAGCCAAGTCTTAAGATCAAAAATCACAGAATAGTCGAGGCAATATACTAGTTAATAAATAGTAATTATTTGTTCTATCATCACACAATGTTAATAAACGATGAAAACAGCATGAATCGTTTACGCCAAACAACCAAAGTATTTTTCACCTCTTAACAGCTTTACCCAAATATTTCTCGAATTGATAATCGAATTCAAATGAAATTTTAAAATAAGCAGTTAAAACAATTCTTTGTATATTTCTCCTAAAAAATTGTATTCCATAATGAAAAATTTGTTTGTAGAAGTTAATATATTAATCTATATCATAATAATTTTATTTGTTTTCATCCATTAACATTGATATCAATTTTGCTCACGTTTGAGATGCCTGTCAACTATCACGCAGCACAACTCTTCTTTCTAATGAGGGCGTAGGTATTATGGATGGTGACTGGTCAAAGCACCAAAAATGTCAGAAAGCAATACGGACCTACGACTTCTCAGCCATTTCCCAGTTCAGAAAAATTTGATGGCACAAATTTAGAAGAACGACATTTCTCTATGTTATCCCAGGTATACCCGATCGAACTGAGGTTAAGATGACCAAAATGACCAGTGAAGCAAGGTCATATTTACATATGGTTCATCAAACTAGTCGAATACTTTTCACTAGCGATAGCACAGTGCTTGTCTTGTTGATAGATAATTTATCAGTGGGATTCATCGCCCCATTAACATTTAGCTGTAAGAGACGCTGTTTCGTTGGTGTCTTGTCAAGGACCATAATTAAATAGGACCAAAGGTCCTATAGACAGCAAAGGCAAGCTCTATGTAGTTATCTTCGTCCTCACGGGGGTTGTTGCTACTATACTGCAATTTTGCCAGAATAGCAGGACAGGGAAAAAAAATTTCTGTGTTAAGCTCCATGTCATGACAGTTTTTGAGGAAAGACCGTTTTTCATGTTCATGGATTGTTCCGTTTTTCATGCTACACATATTAGGAATCCCATTTTTGACCACGGGAACAATCCCAGACAATAATACCATTCCCACTAGCTTTTCTTTTGGCTTCTCGAACTGTATAAGCTAATTGATCAGTATACTGTTGATTAATTATAGTTATTGATTTATCATAATACTTTGTTAATAAAAATAAATTAATTTGCTAGAGGGGTGGGTTTTTTTGTCGAATTATTTCACATTACTTTGTCCTTCAAAAAAGACTGACCTAATTACCTTCTATTTTATTATTTGGTCCCTTAAGAAAGTCCCGTCGTCTCTTTGATTTCCTTGAACTATTCGCACTCCTCCCCATCCACTTGAAATATTCTCTGCAATTAATGAGGTTTTATTATTTCATGCATTCTCGTCCCCTGCCATTGACATGTACCACAGCGAATCTAGATTCATCCCAATCCGGGTAAGATTTTTCTACATATCTAAGATCTAGTAGTGTCACTCATGCGTCCTACGATGTTCAATCAGTAAAAGTACATACGATTGCTTTTATACCTCATAGCGATGGAATGATTTTGGATTACGTGACTGCAAAAACTTTTTTGTGCACCAAAGTTAAATTGCCGAGTAATAGTTTGCATCATGGCTCGTCTATCTACTATTAGAATGCAAGCTAATGGTGATGTAGCTGGGCTCATTCACCTTCTACTACCTTCAATAGTTAACCCTTGGGGAATGGTCTTACCTGATTGATATATTTGAGTATAATGATGACTAAAATATGCATGCATTTTTAATGTGGAATGTGAATTATATAAGTGTATATTTTAATAGTATAAGTGTACCTTTTTAATTATTTGACCTTTAAAACATTGAAAAATGTTGATCTGATTGTTAGATGTGTACTTTTTCAATGCTAGTAAAGTTTGGAGCAAAGATTTGAAAAAAATATGTCATAAAATTGAAACTATAGATTTCCTTTATTATAGATTCCAACTTTATAGATTTCGTGAATTGTCTCTAAAAGTTGATAAGCTACTTTTTGAATGCAACTCAAGTAAAAATATAGACCGCAAAACAGCCATTGTCGATGAGATTTTATAAACAGGTAAGATAAAAAAAAATTAGGTTAACTCCTACTTAGGTCAAGAAAGAAAAAATTTATTTTAATTAATTTTTATTAAATAATTACAATTTATATAAATGTGTATATGCATGTGACAGAATCACAATATTAAGGGGCAAAACAGGAGAATTTTTTTTTCTCCCATATAAAAAACTAAGATTAACTAATTAAATTTAATTAATTAATTAATATTTGCACAAAAACTGTGTTGACATCAAGTGTCATCCATTACAAGTTTTAAGAAAATCTATTTGAACTTAACTTTATTTGATGAATAAAAAGGATTTTATTAACGATTGAAAATTTGTGTGAACAAGATATATAAATAAATATAAGGAGAGTGTGAACTAATAGTAGGATTTAATTGAAAGAAATATCTCTTGTACAAATTATAAAAAATAAGGGGATTGTATCTCGCATTAACATTTTATTTACTGAGTATTATTGTGAAAAGATTGATTAGCTAGCTTATGTACTTTTTCTTGTCAAGAGCACAAATTTGCTTTTTCAAATATTTTGCTAGCTCAGAAACAATCTACCGACGGTACTTATAAGTACCACTCACTTTAAAATTACATAGAATAACCATTTTTACGAATATTCTGATGAAACTTAACAGGAATATTCTTTTAAATCCACTTTTCCAAGATATAAGCAAGCACGGGCTCTATGATGAGTATTTTAGAGGGGAAGGCGAATAGTTTTATAGCAGAAATAAAGTTTTCAGCTGACGGCGTTTTCAGCGGATTACAAAGGTTGTCATTTTTGTTCCAAAAAAATAGTTAATGTCAAAAGATAAGTGCCTTATTTTTTTGTATGTTAGATAAGACCTTAGAAAACTATTTGACTACTTATTTTAAGTGAATAGAGGGTATATAATTAATTTTACAGTTAAATTTCTTTAATTAATTAATTAGCTATAACGGATTAAATTTCCCAAGGTTGAGTATTTTGTTTATGTATATGCCTTAATTTTCAATATAGTGACTCAAAAAAAAATATTGCGTGAAAAAAACTGCAGTAAATCATAATGCGGTAGATAAAGGGTTAAAGTTTAATATAAAGATTACTGTACAAGATGACAGTGAAATTATTAAAATACGCAGAGTATCTTTTATATCATTACTTAAAGATGCAATACTTTAATTAAGCAAATATTTATCTCCTAAATTATTTTGTCTCAGTACATTATTATAGTGCACTGTTTTATTTACGAAAAGAAAAATTTCTCATGATATTTATTTATCATATATACAAAATCAATTGTAATTGCCAAATCAATCCAACTAATTTTATTTTATATTTAAAACTCAACATATCCCCTTTATCTGAACACCCTGCAAATTACTTACATTTTATAAACACAAAATGTAATGTGTTCTGTCTACTATTATAACATGAAAAGTGAAATTGATCCTTAATACTAAATTTCTTCAATTTTTTTTTCAAATAAACCACAAAGCAAGAATTTCACGTTTGTTTAATCGATACTTTTTTGGCTCTTTGTATTGATTTCAATAAAAGTCACGAACTGAACATGCGGCAGACTAATGTTCTTTCTACTAATATCCCTTTCTGAAACATTCACGTTCTTCGGGGAGGCATAAAAAACAACGCTTTTATCTTTGTCTGTTCTCTCAGCCTTTTATGCCCGTGTGACAGCTGGAATAAAATGCGATAATGTTCCGATGATCATTAGCTCGGAAGGTCGACGCATCGACATGATCCCTTTTTTATTGACGTATTTTTTCCGGAGGAATGGTCGATTAACCCCAGATTAAATCTTCGACAGGATGCACTTCTAGGCCATAAGAATCGCGTTTCGATTCATATGTGCATGTCATAAATTTTGTTTTTATTATATTACCGCTTTCTACGAGGATAAAGATAATATAAAATAGGATTTTAGTTATACCCCGACAATATTAAATTTATTAATATACATATTTTAGTAACTTATTGTAAGTTATACCATGGCATAGTTGGTTAGAGTTGGCATTGCGATCACATATTAATAAAAGAACTTTGAGAGAGATTTACACGAGCGATAGATTGGAACAGAGATGTATTTGAAAATGAATACTGAAACTATATTATATAATTACTAACCTTTTTTGTTTAGGTATTTTGTTCTGTGTGGTTTTTTTACATGTTGTATTAATAAAGTTATATAACCATTTGAGAAAATCATTATTTATTTATTAGTCTCATGAAAACTAAAATCGGACATCAAAACGCGTTAAATAACTTTAGTTTGTTAGTAAATAGTAATTTTTATTTAGTTTATTATATTTAGATTTTAAAAACAGAAATTGATCTACATGTAAAATAGTTTAATGAAACATTGTTTGTATCCAAATGTTGACTGATTCATCATATATCTATTAAACTCACATTAATCAATAACTCGAGGGCTACGACAATGGATATCATAATTCTAAACTGTACCAAGTGGCCTCGAAACATCAGATAAAATATGAAGGATTAAGTGAATTATACTCAAATTAAACGAAAACGAATTAACTCTCTGAACCAGAAGAAAAGATTGAAGATTACGATCATGTAAAAGAATTTTCGTTAAAGTTGTAAAAATTAACTCCAGAAAAAATTCTGCAAGTAGTTTGCTTTGCATAAGAAAACATTTGATCATACTGAAAAAGATTATTATCGTGAAATGAATACTTATTCTTAAGGCGTTTCTTCAGCATTAAAAATAATATTCAACTAACTTAAGGACTGCATAATAATTAATTAAAAAAAGAATAATTGACTTTTAAAAATATTGTGTTCGAAAAGAAAGTGGTATCGTTTCTCCTAAAAAGCTAGGATTAAGCTCCGAGAATTGTAAACGACCTTCAAGAGTTTAATACGAATGATCTAAATTTCTTGAACAACCTTTTTCCCAAATTATCTCGACATAGACATCGAAACATAGATAGTAGTAAAATGGTTAGGAATGAAATGTGTATAGAAGATGAAACTCTAGTTAGTTTCGGCAACAAATACGATAGTTGTTACAGCAGACCTCAAGATCCCTAAATAGTTTAAAAAAAATTATCAACTATGAAACAAAATCAACGCAAACGAGAAAATATTAGGTACACATGTCATCAAAATTATTAAGAAAACAACTAATTTTATCTGGGAATCTCAAAAAACAAGTCTCTTTAATTCTAATGAGTTATACACGATACTAAATATTTATGACATCCCACTTAGTATCAACCTCACATTTATAGTTAAATGTTTATTGAAGCAGACATTTTTGTGGATTAAGCCTCATTGAATTTCCTCAACTTAAAAGACAATTTTGAAACTATCAAGCAAAGACGTGGTAATAACAGATATTTGAATCAAATTTAGACGATGATTTAGAACTGGGTCACATCTATGACTCATCAACGAAGATTAGGTAGACTAAGCTTAAAGAAATTATCTGTGCATGCGAGCTAGATAAAACTAAAATTGACGACAGATCGAAGAGAATTATAATTTTAAAACGCGTTTCCATCGTCTTATTTATTTATTTCTTCTTTGTCTTTCAAGAAATTGATAATAAGGTTCCTATAATTCTTACAAGAAGAGGTTGTAAAGCGAAATTCTGCTGAGTACGCTAAATCTGTTTTATTAATGAAGAAAGGTAAGACAACACATTCTAAGAATTAAACCTGAAGTGTAACAGGAAATTATTGAAAACTTGATGGAAAACTTTTAAATAAAAACATCTTTAACCCATATTTAACTTTTAATCTTGGCTTAAATTTGTAATTTTTCTTTTTTTTTTATATTTAAATTACTAAGCTGAATTAGTAGGGGAAAAAATAGAAGTGTGATTTTTTAGAAACATATCATTTTGAAATATGAAAATATTCAATGAAAAAAAACATATAAACTCTTTTATTTTGTCTCTTTGTAAAAAATATAATAAATAAAGTTGAATCTAACAATAATAACACTTCCAACTTATTAAACCAGAAAATAACATATTTGAAGTCGAAAAGAAAATAATACCTATAATCAACAATAGCTTTATTTTCTTTGTTCTTCGATGTAGTTATTTATTTGAAGAATATTTGTATCATCATTTTTTTTTTATAATTATAGCTTCCAGTGTCTCGACATTCCGTCCGTTTCTCAGCTGTAAGCAAACAAAAAAATTATCTGAATAGCTCTAAAATTTTTGCTTACGAAATCTTTCGAAAATTACCCGTTACAACAATCATTCTAAATTACTTGTTATAGAAATCTTTTGAAATTATTTGTTCCCTGATAAATTAAATGAGTATGTTTGTTTCATTATTTTTTACAAATACTTAACCCTCTGACCAAAACATCCGTCTCTCAGACGGGGATGATTTACTTTGATGCCTGTAAATAACGCTTTGGTGCGATTTTTGGGGTGGGCTGCCTTGACATCTTCAGTTGGACTCTACCCAGTGAGAGGATCACGTGGTGGTACATGGCGATTTTTTCAACTCATATGTGTGCGATTTTTCTTATCTTTCACCTTTCTTATCTATCTTCTTTTTCTTATCTATATATTCTTATAATTTTTTCGTGTTTGGTATTACTAATTTTAATTACTTTTACATGAATATAAGTAATTTTTAATCAATTTTTATTAAAATACTAGTCACAATTCTAATGATACAAATACATTGTTGTGCCTGATTTAACCCCACACATCTTATTTAAGCCATACTCAATTTCCTGAGCTGTGAGGACATTTAAAACAGTCCTTAAGGTAATAAAATTCAAAAAAATTTACGTATCCGTCTGTAAGAGGGATGCTTCTCAGTGTGGCAAAAAAATTGATTTTCCGGTCAGAGGGTTAATTATTTGTATTAAAATATGTTCTTTTGAAATTTTTTCTGAAGCTTAAATTTAATTTTCTTACATATATTTCTTTTTTTTTTAATTATAACGCGTACTTATTAAGTTTCTTTTTTAAAAAACATGTATCATGTATGTATGCCTTTGCATTCTAGACGAATGTAAGCTCTACATTTTTTTTAAAAATGATCGCATGATGAGTAGTGAGTAATTAGCTAAATTTATTTCTTCCACTGCGTTAGCAATTATTTTGGCCCATTTCAATTATATTTTAGATTGGTTCAAAAAAAGCAATTAGAAGGTAAACATTTCAAACGTTTAATTCACTAAAGCAGCGTTTCTTAAAATGTGGTCCAAGAACACCCGTGGGGGTGCTCAGCGCTTTACTATGGGGCCCCCGCGCAGGTCTCTCATGTAATGTTACTTCCCTATTTTAAGGTATCCGACTACGTTCGGAAACGTGATTTTGCACAAGCTTACAAATGGATAATATTTATGAAATTTAGTGTCACTTAGATTAGAAAATGGATATAAAATTGTTTTAAGAATAGTATTACAATAAAAAAAATATTTAAGTACAATATTTTGACAAAAAATGAACATAGAATGACCCATTTTCTAAATATTCTCCTGTTCTGAAAAATGCTTCTGTTATAATAATATTTTGCCTGTATATAGCTCAGACCTCTCTACAGAGGCTCAACTAGAATTTTTGAAATACATAGCTTAGAAGTGGGTTTATCCATGTTTTACGACAACAGAGGGGAGAAAAAAACGCCGATAATTATTTCAAATGGTTGTAACTCTGAAAATAATGTGGACTTTACAAAAATCTTAGTTGAGCCTCTGTACAAAGGTCTGAGCTATATACAGGCAAAATATTATTATAATAGAAGCAGTTTTCACAAAAGGAGAACATTTTGAAAAAAGGATATTCTAAGTTAATTTTTTTAGCCGAAATATATTGTATTTAAATAATTTTTTTTTTGTCAAAATGTCCTTAAAACAGTTTATACATGTATTCTAATCTAAGTGATACTAAATATCATGAAAATTATCCATTTATGCGCCTTTTTAAAATCACGGTTCCGAACATATTCAAATACCTTAAAGTCTCTGAAAGGCCTAGTGGAAAAATTGGAAGTTGTGCCATCCTAGACTAGACCACTTAATTGTTCCCAGTGAAAAACTCGACTGGAACATGTATTTCGATCGAGACGGTCGATGTTTACGGATTTCTCAAAGGAAAAATAAGTGTTATCAAGTAATATAAAAAAAGATTTTTTAAGTCAATTCGCGTACGTAGTTCAACAAAAAAAAATGTTATTTTAATTATTTTTTTATTAAATAATTACAATTAATATAAATATGTATATACACATGACAGAATCACAATATTAAGTAGCAAAGTAGAAAGCGATTTTCCTTTCTATATATGCGATGTTGGACTATTATTTTTTGTTTGTTACTACTTATTTATTCATAAATCACATTATCAGAAATTAGGTCATCCCAGGTAGGATTCGAACCAACGACTTTTGGATTAGAAGTCCAACGCGCTATCCATTGCGCTACAGGGGCAAAACGAGCAATTTTCCTTTTTATATATGGTGTTGGATTAATAATTTTGTGTGTGTTTGCTGCTATTTATTCATTAATTAAGCTTAACTAATGAATTAATATTTTAAAAAAACTATATTAACATCAAGGGTCATCCACTACAAGTTTAAAAAAATGTATTTGAACTTGAATGGATGAATAGAAAGTATTTCATTAATGATTGAAAATTTGAACAAGATATATATATATACAGTGATTATAACTAAAGTTAAAGTTTTAAAACGTTATTAAAGAAAAGAATCACTGATCAGAATGACATCAAATTGGAACTTAATATTATTGAAGAAGGGGGAAAGCGTATGGCATAAGGAAAAAAATAATTTGGAAAATATATCAACAGATGGGTCTGTAAACGTCAGAATATGTAAATATTGTCTTGAGCCCGATTCATTTCGATTGTTATAAAAACGTCGGGTACACGACTTTCCTTCATTTCACGTCTGAGAATTTTGCCAGAATTTTTTATTCTTTTTCACAAAAATAACGACTGTGCACCAATAGCTCTGCAAAAGTTCTGAACACTGAAGGGTATGGGAAAAGGCGTTCGTCCGGTGACTGCAAAGGGTCTGGAGAAAATGATTCAAAAATTAGAAGAGACAGGTTCTTTTCATGTGCAATCTGGTGCATGGAGGAGAAGAGTTAATTCGACGGTAGTTGAAGAAGTGGCCACAGCAGTGCAGAAGGAGTCGAGCGGTGGTTTGCAACCATATTGTTCTCGGGAAATTGCCCGAACACTGAAAATGCCTGTGAGGACGGTGCATAAAATTCTACGAAACATCCTTCATTGCTATCCGTACAAAATTAGCCATGTCCAGGAGAGTTCTACTTCTGACCTACCAGCAGGAGAGACTTTTTCCTTAGAATTTCTTGCTCACATAGAAGTGGACAATGAATTTGCGTGGAACATTTTGTGGTCAGATGAAGCCCATTTCCATCTGACAGGATATGCCAATACACAGAATTGCCGAATATCGGCAACAAAGAATCCACTCGAAACTCATCCAGTACCACTTCATTTTGCAAAGGTCACAGTGTGATGCGGGTTTACGGTATCATTTATGATAGAGCCATACTTTTCAAAGAAGACAAGTGCTTTTGGTCCTGTTACCATTACCGTCCTAGTCAGCGCTATCTTTTGCACAACCACGTCATTCTAGATCTTCAACAGCGTAGTTGTGTGGATGGGATCATTTTTCTGTAATAGGGTGCTCCTCCGCACATTGCAAATTCATTGAAACAGTTGCTAAAGGGTCATTTTGTAAATGCTAGAGTTATCAACCCCCATTTCCGTACAGCCTCCCCCCATCACCTTATCTTAATCAGTATGACTTCTGGCTATGGGGCTGTATGAAAGATGTTATGTTCAGTGCACCGATTGCACACTTTGAATTGAAGTAAGGCATTACGCAACACATTCTGAATGTGACCGCGGAGACATTTCAATCAGTTGTGGAACATGCTGTTTCTCTATTTAAACTTGTTTCAGACAACGGTGAACAGAATATTGAACATATTTTGTGCCAGTCTCACAAAATTTAAAAACCGATTTGATGGACTCTTTTTATGCGGTTTTTGGCCTCGGGTCAAATAAAAACCGATTTTCCACTTCCGATGTGATTTGCCTTGCCGTGGTACGTGAGCTTACGTAACTAACTGTATCACACCTCAACAGTCATGCATACTGAAAAGCACACTTGGTTTAACATGCAACTTACACCTTAGCTGTTGTTTAATTATTCACTGTCATTTCTAATCGAACCCTTTTAAATTACGGTGCTTACAGTGCCATCTGCTGCTAAAATTTTAAATTACTTTTTTTCGCATTCCATATGCTTTTCCCTTTCTTCAATAATATTTCGTTCAAATTCGACGTAATTATGATCAGTAGTTCTCTTTTTATAGCGTTTTGAAACGCTAAAACGTTCTTTAATTATAATCACCTTGTATATAGGGAAATCGTGAACTAATAGTAGGAATTATAGAAAAAGTCTGCAAAAGTAGCAGAGGCAATTTTAGGATTATTGAGGAACATTTCAATCACTCAGCCATGTATTAGGAGTCAAGGAGAGATGTTGAAAATCTTTGAGGTCCACTATGTCAGGTTGATACATGAAGGGGGCCGCGGCAATCGAATGTTTAAGAACCGTTGCATTAAAGTATTACAAAAACTTTTTTTTACATTTTCTTTATTGTTTAACTAAAATTACACAGGATAGAATGTTTTGAAATTTTGTCATAATTTTTGAAAAAATTGGCAATAATTGTTATAGATAGAAAGGTAACAAGTGTTGCATGCTTTTAGTCCTGTTTACATGGAGGAAAATTGCCGGCAATTTTCCTTCCCTAGACCCGTTTGCACGAAGAGCTGGTATTATACCGGTTTAAAAGACGCGTTTGAATTTTGTACCCGCTTTGGAGCAGGGTAAATGCGGAGAAAAGCAAGTTAGTTTACAAATTTTCCCATGATGCATTTCGATTGAGATTCATTTATTCAAAGATCACTGATATGATTGATTGTGCACGTTAGTTCGCTGAGAAAATAAGAGATTTAATTAACATCTGGGGAAATCAAAAAATACAACAAAAATTTGATAGAACTGTTAGAGATTCAAAAGAGAATAAAAAAAAATTTGTGACGGATTCAAAAAAGTTGGATATGTTCTGACAGTTCCACAAATTCGTAGAAAAATAAAAACTTTTATACTGGACCTTTTCGGTGTTAATTTGATATAAGAGGGCTACGCATCAAACAGTTGCTTATGCTCGCCAAGATGGGCGATAACATTACAATATGGTTACCTTGATATTTCTGTCGTTTGATGATGTGGTTGCCCTTAGGATAACGTTTAATATAGTTAACTTTTATTGGTTTATTTTCTTCGCGCGTGGTAACCTTTTCCTAGTCGCATGAATCTATCAAACAATCACCAAATTCTCATGCAAACGGGCTGACAAAAAGTACCGGTAGAAAGCTGGCTTTTCTCCCCAACCCTGATTCACCTACAATTTGTGGATTTGCATGTAAATGAGGCCTTTGGAATCTTAATTAATTGGTCATCTTTTGAGGTAACTTCCCTAGGATAGTAAGTTATATTTTTATTTTTTATGGAAAGTCAAACATAAGTGATATCGTTTTCTCAAAACTTGACTCAAACAAACTATGCTACATTTAACTAAACCAGAAAATCTTTTTGCTCCATTTGTGATTGTAATTAATACCACGGCTGTGCAAAGTGAAGTCAGTGAAACAATCATTTTGAAATTTGTGATCATAGTACCTAATGATGTGATGGAGGGTGTTAACTTCCCACATTTTCAAAAATATGAGTCATGACTAAATTAAGTGATAAGGAATTTTTCATTATTTTTTTTTTCAGAACTTATATAACTCTCCTTTTCGCCCCGCGATCGCTTGACGTTGAGTTTTAGGACATATAGATTTTGAGGAAACCCATTCGAGATTGGGTTGAGGGAGTTTACGGGGGAGTAAAAAATAAATATATTTCGTTTAAAAAATTCAAATCCTGTTCTTTTTAAATCAAGAGGCCAGAATTATATAAATATTTTTAAATACAATTGAAAGCTTAATGTTAGGATTTAGATAACAATATGTCAACAACAATATATAGTCACACATATCATGAAATACCCAGCAAAATGATTACGTTACAGAGAGTACATTGTTAATTACAAAAGCACCACTTTTGACTTAGCATCCACAAACATACTTGGCATTCTCAAAGGACGAGACTTTATAATTCGTTATTAATGTGAGTTATATATCTAAAATGATTTTTATAGTTATCACGTAACGAAACACATAAAAACAACAAAACTTTCTTTTCAGGAAAATAAAATATTTTTAATAAAATTATTTTCGTTAAATTTACGGTAAAAGCTCTTTGTAAAGCATTCCCACCTAAAATCGGACATTATTTTTAAATTAGTGGATATTCCCTTTTGTCATTGAAAACTGATCAGAAAATGCAAGTAGATGTGCCTCTGCACTTTTTATAAGTAGTACTTTCAATAGCTGATCACGTAATCTTGTTTCGAACATTCTGAAATGCAATATACGTATGCTTCGTTAAGTGTGATTTGATCACGTTCGGTCATAAAAATAAGTTTTCTAACTTGGATTTTTCAAAAATATGTACTAATACCAGTTTCCCGAAAATAAGAACCGGTACTGTATAACTTTTGCTAGCCCAAGTGTAGCTCCGGAATGCGATTAATGTGAAATCAATGAATACTTAACTTCGCTGCAAAAGTCTCATTGAGGCTTATTTTCAGAGAAAGTGTCATTTTTCTTGCACGATAACTTACATTTATTCAGGTTCAAAAATCCTATTTACTTACATATTCATGTACAAAAATTTATAGTTGAAATATAATAACGTCGTCATCTTCTAAGACAACAGCATAAAGTTCATTGCAATTCACGTCGCTAAAGAAAGCCATCCAATCAGTGTTGTGATATTCTGAACTAATCTGGTGATTGATTAATTATGGTGCTATTTCTAAGGCAAATACTTGAATATAAGCCTTGTAGAACCAAAAAAGTTGTTCCTTTCTCAGCAATTCATCCATAGATTATGTCTTCCAACCCAGAAAACAGCAATTGCCAAGATTTGTTTCACACTTAAGCTTCTTAGAAATTTCCCTATCCACCTTTTGATAAGTTTAACATACCCTGATCGCCATTTTCGAACCATTCAAAGATTCAGTTTCTTCTCTTTACGGAGAGGTTTAAAATTCTTATCGCTGGATAAGCTTTATACATATTATTTAATCAGGTAATAACGCGCAGCTTAACTAGAATAGGTTCCTGTGCCATAAAACTTAACAGTTACTCATTCAATCAAGTGCTAATCGTCCGTTGCGGCGTACAACGTCTTAAATACAAAAAACTCTAATCACTTGAAGCCATGTGCGTTAGTTAACAAATGCATCCGTTTGTTGTATCAGAATTTCGATTAGTCGTTCAGTAATGTCTGGCAGTCATCTTAAACAGGATTTCTTTTGAAGATCAGGCTTAAACTCGAGGTAACACGGTATTTATCATTTGGGGTAAGGATTAACGCCGTTATTTTTGGATTTACACAAAACTTCATTTTGTTTTTGAGGCATAATAAACGTGCATTTTAATAATTTTTTTAAAAAAATTACAAAGCTCCTTGAATTGACAATATTGCAACTATTCCATCACTTAAAAACAAAATGAATATTCACCATTCAGATTCATTATATTATATGTCACATTTAAATAAATCCCGCTGTTTTCAAATACCTTGATGATATGTAGTGCAAAGATTGAAATGATAAATAAAATACAATCATTGACAAAAAAATTAGCGCATCAAGAAAGAGGCGTCGGGAATTGAGGCATACAAGTTCTGTATGATGTCTTGAGACATTTCGTTCCATAGTTGGTGTAAATTTGCCTCTAGTTCGTTCAAACTCGCGGGATGCCCAACTCGCCGTCCCAAATGATCCCAGATATGCTCTATTGGAGACAATCTGGGAATCGGGCAGGCCAAGGAAGAGTAGTAACAGTACAAAGATAGTCTTGTGACACTCTTGCCGTTTGAGGACAAACATTGTCTTGTTAAAAAATGGCTCCTGGGAGCCACTGCATGAGTGACAACACATGTGGCTGCAGGATGTCACGGACAGCTGAGCTGTCATGGTGCCACGAATCAATAATAGGGGTGACCGTGTATTGTAGACAATGGCACCCCATACCATTAAACCAGTTGTGGGAGTGGTGTGTCGCTGTAACGTAAAGGCAGGATTGAGGCGTTCACCACGGGGTCTCCACACACGAACACGATTGTCATCACTGCTGAGATTGAATCTGGATTCGTCGTTAAAGATGACCTGATTCCATTCCTCTGTAGCCCAGTTTCCTATTTGGGGGCACAACTCCAAACGGAGACGTCGATGGGTGGGCGTAAAGGGCAGCACACGTAATGGGCACCACGATCTCAAATGTCCTTCAGCCAGACGCCTTCGCATATTTCGAAAAGACACAGGGGCCCCTGGTGAAGTACCTGTACCTGGATGGTGACCGATGAAGCAGTTGGCTGTACGCGGGCGTTTCTTACGATGTGACGGTCTTCTAGACGACTGGTCTGGCGAGGACGTCCTGAGCCTGGTCTTCGTGTAAATGACATTTCTCGGATCCACTGGTCCTAACACCTCCTCACAACACAATCAGAGCGGCCTAATTGACGAGCTACTCGCCTAGCTGACCACCCAGCTTCCATCATGCTGATGATTCGCCCCCTCTCAAACTGCGACATCTGCTCATATTGTCTTCGAAAACGGCGAAATAACATGTCTACTTGAGCTCTTCCTTTGTAAACGATTCAGGACACTCAAACAAGCTTTGGTTATCTGTTTTATACTCCACGGAGAACGACGTTAAACGCTCTCTGCCGACTATACGTAATGGGCAATCAAGCTGCATTTCTAATCATTTGCATATCTCCTCGACATGTACCTTCATGCCAAGTTTCGTTATGATCCCGAAATTATTTCTTGGTGCGCTAATTTTTTTGTCCATGAGTGTATCTTCTTAATATCCTGAGAGACAATTTTTCCCAATCTAATATAATTAATATCTTAATAGTTTCTAACGTTTAATTTTAAGGAATAAGATGATAATTCAGAATACTTTTCAGCTATAAAAATGATGTAGCATTGATATCACATTTTAAATTACTAGCATATAAAAAGCATCATATTTTAAATATCTCCCATTTCTGTCTCTGTCAAACATTTTTTTCTTTCCTGATTAAAAATTTTTCCTCATTTTTAAAATCTTTGATGTAAAAAACGTATTTATAACATTATAAATTTCACATCTCAGTCTATTTTTCAATTCTTACTATTAGCTCACCCTCTTCTTATATTTATATATATATATATATATATATCTTGTTCAAAATTTCAATCGTTAATAAAATACTCTCTATTCGTATTCAAGTTCAAATAATATTTTTTTTTAACTTTTAATGGATGAAACTTGATGTTAATACAATTTTTTTCAAATATTAATTTATTAATTAAATTAAGTTAGCGGTTTCCGACGCCAACTTTGATTCGTCTCCATTGTTGTAGTAATGCAACTGTTAAAACAATGACAAAAATTGGCGTCAAAAACCGGTTTTAAAGCCAAACTAGTCAAACCAGGTGTGCATTGTTACAGGAATGCAGACAAATCTTGCTCTTTTTTCAATTCCTACTATTTGCTCACTCTCTCCCTATATATACATATAGTCTAATTCTCTACAAACGAGAGATGAACATTCAGCAATATCAAAATCGAAAAACACACAGACAGTAAGCAAACCACACAATGAAGGACGCATGAGCAATCTAAATTTAAAAAATGGATGCTTCAGTATTATAAACAGTGCTGACTTAGGACAGCTTATATATAAAATAATTTATATAAAAAATTGAGGTTGAACATGTTCTGTGGCTAGCCAACCTTCCCACTTTATGATAATAATACTGAGCAAAAACCTGTTGAAAATAATAGATAGGAATATCTAAATCCATTACAATATACTGGTAACTTACATAAAAATTGCACTTAAAAATGCAGAGCCCGCGCTAAATCTGAGTGCAATAAATAAGTTATTGCCAGATTCTGGACCCAAATGCAGATTCAAAGCATGTGAATGGCTGAAATGTAGCACTTAGCAAAAGTATTAAAAAGAATAAAAATTAAAAAGAGAGTTTACAAACTACCATAAATTTAGTGACACTAGTTGTATATGAATAAAATAATCATTATTAATTTTATCTAATATTCGAATAAGGAGATAACTATAAATAGGAAAAATGATGAATATATAGTAATAAACTATTATTTTACTAGAATTTTAATCCTTACTATTTAGAATTGCTTTATTCAAGTGACTATTAATAAAATTAATTGGGTATTTCTGATTTAAGCAATATTTAGTAAAATGTTTATAGTTATTTATTATTTCTGAATTTCTTGAAACTAGAAATTGATTGCGCTGTATATAATTAATAACAATATTTCTAAATATAGAAACATGTACATTACTCTCCCAATGAGGAACTTGAATAATATTGAAATTAAATTCTTCTCTTTTATCATAAATATTAGTAACTAAACATTATCTTTTAATTTGATATGTATATCAAGAAAATTTGCTTCATTGTTGTTACTATTTGTCTGTGTAAATTAAGATATTGTGGATAAAAATTAGTGTTAGGTTTAAAATTGTCTTGCTTGCCAAAGATGATTATGTCATCTATATAACGAAAAATGTAATATTCAAAATTATTAATAAAACTATTATGTTATATTTTATATATATATATATATATATAATATAACATACGAGGTTGCACTTGGATATTTTATAGATATTTTATAAAAATTTAAATTTTTAAATTTTTAATTTAAATTTTTATTTTATAAATTTTTAAATTTTTATTTTATAAATTTTTTAATTTTGTTTGAAAACGTTAGAATTTTGTCTTCTATATTCGCCATTGATATTCTGAAATGGGATTTTTATGTTATAGGATTCATTTAGTTTCGATTTTTTTTTATTGATTCCTGTGTTGTGGTTGAATTATATATATTTAAATATATATATATATATATATATATATATATATATATATATATATATATATATTATATATATATATATATATATCTTGTTCAAATTTTCAATCGTTAATAAAATACTTTCTATTCATTCATAATTGACTTACAAAATTTTTTAATATTACTTGTTTACTTTAATTCAGTAAAATTAAACTGTAACATTTAGTGCCTAACTGCTTACGATTATAATACAATCCTACGTGATTAAATTACAACGCTTTGGTTCTAGAGATCAGTAATTCATAAGCATTGTGCGAATATTTTCAAATTCCAACTGACATACTATCATAAGTTTAAAATGCCTTCTTTACAAAAAATTTAAAACTTTTATGTAAAAATGTCTGTTTTAGATATCGCACGGTCCTCACAAAAGTTTCCATGATGACTATTTGACTTTGCCTATTATATTACGTCAAATTTTCTTTCTGTCTACAAACTAATTTTAAATGCACAATTAAGTAACTTTTTGCCCTTTAAAAAATTGATGAACTTCGAGAAACTGTTTATCATCCATGTAGCTAATTTTATATTCCTTTGTTATTTTAACAAAACGATAGTTATATTTACAAAACCCATTACAAACTACTTTACTCTGTCCAATTTAGTTGTTCAATGGAAAACACTATTCTCATATTTTGTATCTCAGAGAATATTAATGTTTTATTCAAATAAAGAACATTATTTTTTGTCTATTTTTCTACAGAAATCCTGACAACAACTAATCAGTACATCCACTACATTTCAGAACAATGAAGTAGGTGGCATTTCTATAAGATTTTTCTGCCACAATAAATAAAAGTTCTTTATGTACTGCTCAACAGATGTTACTACAGAAAATTGCTCCCATGTTTTCCAATAAGATAGTAGTAACAGAATCATTGAAATAGTTGTAGCAAAGAATTTAGTTCCCATCTAACAATAGGACGAAGCAAATCACATCTATCAAAAGAAGTCTGGATTCTTTTTATTTTTGTCTTCCACAATAAAGTTTAATAAATTATGACGCATTATTTGAAAATTTCATCTAATACTCAGTTATTGAACGTACTCTGGAAGGTTTGGTATTGTTATATGAATTCTCGAAGTATTGAAATAAGAATTTTGAAATATAAAACCAATATGAACTGTTCTTGGATTTTATGTTACGAATCTTCGACCAAATTCACTGTGTACTGCAATGAAAAAACTCCGCTTCAGTATCGTTTTCTTCAAAAACGTAAAAATCAAAGTTTAGTATCAATTTTATCGTCACGATCCTTTTCACTGTCAAGTAGTCCAGAATTGTATACTCATATAAAAGATAATCATGATTGTTGTTTACTTATTGCAATTAGCTGTTTTCTGTGTTGTTCAACCTGCAGGAGGTAATATTTTTTAAAAAACGCTTTCAAATAAATGCTATTAAATGTTAGTAAATTCACATCTTATGAGGGTTTTAGAATTCAATGTCTATGATTTAATATATTTATGACAAATGACATTTATAGATGATTGATAAAAATGCTGTCATTATTCTAATTTATTTTATAATTCTATTGCATAAAATTAAAT
Source organism: Trichonephila inaurata madagascariensis (assembly GCA_019973955.1). Taxonomy (NCBI): domain Eukaryota; kingdom Metazoa; phylum Arthropoda; class Arachnida; order Araneae; family Nephilidae; genus Trichonephila; species Trichonephila inaurata. Next base: position 57,336 of record BMAV01011136.1, read on the forward strand.
TTGTGTTGAAAGTACAAATCCTTTCCCTTTTAATGGTGATTTGATGAATTTTAACTTATATTTATTAGTTAAATAAATCATTTGATTTAAAAATTAGAATCAACTGATGAATATTTTAATTAAATTTAAAAACTTATTCCAGAATCAAATAAAATTTTCATTTCATTTTTTTTTTTTTTTTTTTTTTTTTTTTTTCTTCCCATTTTAAAAAGTTGTTTTTTTTAAAATTAATTTTAAAATTAGGGTTTAAACCCCTTATATATCCCAAAGGGAATAAATTTTGGGCCTGTTAAAGCTTTCTATATAGTTAGGCATTAAGATTAAAAGAAATAACCTGATATACTGCTTGTAGGAAACAATGAAAATATCTGCTCAATAATTTGTTATAATGTAATTCCCCTAATTTACTTTGTTGAAATAAGTAAACTTCTCAACAAAACAGCCTTTATTCATGCTTAAGTACGACAGAAAAACTTTGTGTTGATAAGTATTTTAAATCATTTTATCAATTAATTAAGCTTGAAAATGAATGTACAGTATTTTATTAACTCATGAAATATTTCTATATAAATGTTTACTAGTTTTATTTTCAGTTATTTTAAAAGGGATTTTATAAACATAAAATGGAAAAAATATAAAAAAGCATTTATTAAAAAAAAAGGGGAAAGGGCTTTTTTAATCCTTTTTTATCAATTTAAAAAAAACAATACGTACTTATTTACAAAAAACTTTTAAAATATAATTTTCGTCTTTTCACTAAAAATTTACTATCTTTAAATGAATTTTGATTTTTTATATGAATTTTCTTTTCTTTAAAAATTTCACAATATTTTTAAAAACATATTTAAAGGGGGTTCCTGAATATCATTTCTTATATTTTTAAAAATATTAAAATTTACAGAGTTTCGTAATATGAGAGAGCAAATAAAACAGGGCTTGTAATACCATATAGAGATTATAATTAATTTTTGCCATATTCTTATTTAAAATACTATAACTAAAACTAGATAATATAAAATTAATTTAGTCTTTGAAATAAAAAATACAAAGTTTCGTGCGACAGTAATGAAGTAAAAGAAATATAATATTAATCTATATATATAGATATATTTCATTAATATGTACTTGATTTCAGAAACCTTCTCTAAAAGCACGTACAATAGTTGCAACTCACAAAAATATCAGAAAGTATCTGTTATAACACATATTCAAATTTCTGAGTGTATTTGGATTTGATAAACATAGTACAGAGCATTATTAGTAACATATTAAACTCATATTTTTAATAATAAATAAATTAAATATAATTTAAGAATATCAAAAATTTAACTATTTTAGGTCACTATTTTTTTTTTTGGTGACATAATAAAATTTAAATTAAGTCGAGGCAACGTATTTCAAGAGTCTTAGAATTAAATTTAAAAATTCGAATATACATTTTGATCAAGTTCATTTTTAACCTTTCAATGAATATTACTGTTAAGAAATAAATTTCTTGTTGTTGTATTGTATTCTTTTTTCTTTTACTTTTAGTGGGAAATCAAATACCACCTCCAGAATTCTTATTAGAGATTATTGTTAAATATTTAAAGATACCAGACATTGTGATTTCAGTATATGAAAACACAAGTAAGTAACAATAAAATTGAAAATGCAATCTTTTAAAATTAAGTTTCACTTTATAAAAGAAAATGTTTCATTAGTTGCGCTTTACTCTAGTATCTGAAACTTTCGGTAAAAAAAAAATGAGTTTTCTGCAAGAATTATTCTTTAATATTCTTTTGTAAATGAAATATTTCACAGTTATCATTTTAAGTAATATTAACTGAAAATTAAACATGTATTTCCTCATACAATAAATCTATATAATTTCAATATATTCCTATTTTATTTCCTGACTTATTGGTTTTAAACAGTTTCATTACTTCAACCTTCTAGAATTGTTTATTTTGCAAAACTAGTCCTTCTAAATTTTTGATCAATCTAAATTGGCATTTCAAACTCAAGTATGCCGACCATAGAAATAGAGTTTTATGGAGATTTTAATTTCCTTCACTGTTCTTAATAATATTGAGCTTTCGTTTCTATTGTTATATATATGTAAATCATAACAATAAATAATACAACAATATCATAACAATATTTGAATTTGAGAGTAACGAACTTCTCTCAAATTCAATTATACGGAAACAACGTGTATAACTTACAGTACTATATTGTAAATTAATCGAATTATTGGGAGCTTTAGCTTTTTTATAAAATATACATGATTTTAGAGTTCATAAGAAACATGATAATATTAAGAATCCAAAATTTTATTTAACTTTTAAAAATGATTTTCTGCTTGAGTGAGGGTCTATTAACGTCATATTAAGCAACACGGTGGCTGTTCAAGACCTATTCGGACCTAACAGTTTTGAACCACGGTTAAGTTATAAGGAGGCCACCTGAGCTAATACCACACTCTCCCAACTTCCACTTCACTCTAACTTGAGGACTTTGAGCCTCGACAGATTTAACGTGCATCAGATTCTCTATACGGCTGGTGTACAGTGGCTCCAAGGCTCGAATTCATTACACACTAGCCATGAATTTGTGACCATGACCATTACGCTACTACGGCCACTTTTTCTGTTTAAGAAATAAAATAATAATAAACCTGAAATTAAAATGTTAGCAGCTTTGATAAATAATTATTCGCATTAAAAAGTAGTTATGGAAGTTTATGAAAAACAGTTATTCATCTTTGGGTTAAAATATAATTCAAAACATCTATCTCATATATCAGCTATATTTAGGCTATCTTCGGCTCATGTTAAAGAATAGGGACCAAATTAGGAATGTTTTTTCAGTTATAAAAGTACTCACACAAACATTAATATTATATTCTGGCTACACTATCCTGTAGAGAATCACTTATTTTATCATACTACTCATTTTTATCCGTGTTGACACATTTTTTTCTTTTATAAAATGTGTTTTGCATTTTTAATCCTATACCGTAATGCTAAATGTGCTATCCCTTCAAATGTTAAAAGGAAAAACTAATTATTATTATATATTCTGAAATTTTAAAAACACTATATTATAAATAAATGCATGAGTTACAATGTCACAAATTTTTATAAAAAATGAAAAAAAATTTCTGTCCGAAAATGTGTGCCGCGTCAAGTTTACGCTTTCGTACATACGGCGAAAACAGCCTTAAGAATTTTGCTATATTCTGATGAATATGGGTTCACCAAAGACAAAGTACAAATGAAAGAACAAAATAAAATCAGCCTTTCAAAATGAAATAAATAAAAGCTTAACTCGAAAACTCGACTCAAAAGAAACCATTGTAAGCCGCGTTGAAAGCGAGAAAACAACATAAGTTGGCAACGCTTCAAAAGAAGTCTTTTTTGTGTCAATCGGATTAAACTTGCGAACTCCCAAATTCTCAATTCCGAACCCTTTAAATCAATTCAGAGACTTACACTACTGTACGAAAATGAAAATTCTAAAAGGGCATATCTTGTTTATAAGTTAAATGCATTATTATCATAATAATAAAAGTTTGTCGGTATATTCATAATTTATTAATCAACTCACTAAAATATGTAAGCAAATACATCAACAAATCAAAATTATATCTTTTTTTTCAATAAAATGCATTATTATCATAGTAAAAAGAACTTGAATAGGCTACTTTAATTATTAGCTTCGATTAAGTTACTAACTAGCACCAAAAATTTGCACATGATTTCATAAGGGCACCATTTTTAAGATTGTTTAAGTGCTAAAATAAAGCACTGCTGAATTAACGATTTCAAAGAAATTGATTTTCGTGTGATTTTTTACTCAAATGAGCTCAATAAAGCTTTGTAGATTATTTTACAGTAATTCTCTTGCACACTCTTACAGTTACTACTTAATAATAGCTTTGCATTTTAATTAAGGTATCCGACTACGTTCGGAACCATGATTTTAAAAAAGCGCATAAATGTATAATTTTCATGATATTTAGTGTCACTTAGATTAGAATACATGTATAAAATGGTTTTAAGGACATTATGACAAAAAAAATTTATTTAAATACAATATTTTTGCAAAATATGAACTTAGAATAAATTTTTTTCCAAATGTTCTCATTTTGTAAAATGCTTCTATTGTATTATTATTTTTGCCTGTAAAACCTCAGCCCCTCTGTACAGAGGCTCAACTATGATTTTTGAAAAATTCAAAATTATTTTCAGAGTTACAACTAATTGAAATAATTATCGGCGTATTTTCTTAAAATTTCTCCATTCTGTTTTCTTAAAACAAGGATAAATCGACTTCCGAGTTATGCATTTCAAAAATTCTAGTTGAGGCTTTGTACAGAGGTCTGGGCTGAATACAGGCAAAATATTAATACAATAGAAGCATTTTTTACAAAAGGAGAACATCTGGAAAAAAAGTTTATTCTAAGTTAATTTTTTGCCAAAATGTTGTATTTAAATAAATTTTTTTGTCATAATGTCCTTAAAACAATTTTATACATGTATTTTAATCTAAGTGACATTAAATATCATAAATATTATCCATTTACACGCTTTTGCAAAATCACGGTTCCGAACGTAGTCGGATACCTTAAGAATGTTTCCATACAGTGGCATTACTAGTTTTGTGTCACTTGATTCCTGATTGACTCCTGAACTAAATTTCAAGCTTTCGAAACTTAAACAAAAAACAAACTCTTAACAAACAAATTCTTAAAAATAATACAAACATAATTAGTTAGATACTTTTGAGTCATCATCAATGGAGAATTAAGACTAAGAGGTAGAAAACTAACTATCTAGTCTAAATTATTCATCGGAAATTTCAATAAGCAAAGAAAATTTGATAAGGTAGAAACAGAAAAAAATTTTTATCTGTCAAATTATATTTTATTTTGTAGATCTACTGTAAAATCATCAAAAGTATCATTTAGGTACATGTTCAAGCTCTATTTAGTATTTATAACATTTTTATGTTTATATAATCTATAAATTGTAATTCTTCTGCATTGCTTGAAAAAGATAAAATCATAAAAAGCTAAAAAAAAAAATCAGTAACAAATTATAAAACTTATTTTCAAAAAAATTATCCAGTAAGATATTTCGACAAATGGAATCCTAATAAAACTATTAAAGTGAATTCATAACGGAATGATCTCTCTATCAGTGCAATTAATGAAAATGGAATATAAATTTGCCACAGAAAAAATTAAGTTAATCCACTTAGAAACTGCATTTAGATGAAATGTGTGTGTGTGTTCCAAAGAAAATCTAAAACAATTTTCAATCTGTTTCTCAACTTTGAGAAGCTGGTTTAAAGCAAACTTATAGATAAGCACACGAGCAAACACTTTAAGATAAGCAAGAAATTGGAAAAAGATTCTATAAGTTCAATCTACAATAAAAATTAGGTTCCATTTCACAACAATAATAACGTTACATTTAATCCCTCTAATCTTTTTTGCCAAATCCATTCTAGCTGATTTCTTCTGTCTCATAAGTCTACAGACTTTTCTGCGAAAGTTTTTATAGGGATAACTCATCTTAAGTTATTACTTCTGTAAGTGATACTTAAAAATTCTCATCTGTAGCTGATAGAAGGCAATTTGCTTCAACTGCTTAAACATACATTTTAATCTGATATATAGATCGATCCTCTACTAAGCTTACAATAAAATTCATCCACATATTCGTGCATTCCTTTCTTAATATCTTCTTGTAAATAGTTTTTAATAACTC
>BMAV01011137.1:0-13579 GCA_019973955.1 Trichonephila inaurata madagascariensis
CGTTTTTCTTCTTGGAGGGGTTGTGACATCTCTCGCGTTCTTCTTCTAACATAACTCCTACGTTCTTTGACGGCCACGATTAATGGCAAAACTTTTCCAACCCAATTCCAAGAAGTAAAAACGAAGCAACAATGCAAATAAGATAACCTTTAAAAGGATAGAAAGTTTAGTGAGAAAAAATGGCAATCTTAGAGAAAGCTTAGTGTGGAACAGTTGGAAGTGTGTTTAGACGGCTTACTCAGGAATCACGGAGACGCCCACCCTCGCTAATATTTACAAGGAGCAACTATTACACACAAGCACATCAGTCTACCTGAAAGTATCAGTATCGTTGAGCCTTCAACAAAGGTAGGAGGATTATATTCTGAACGCTAGTAAATTATTGAATTGAGATTAGGTGGCGATAATTAGTTATATTGATAAGTGATTTAATTGCGCGATCTGACTTAGTTAAACGGCCGTACTTTGGTTTATTCTCACTTAATATAAGTTTGTTCGTTATATAAGTAATTTAAGTTCAATTCTTAATAAAAGTCATATTAAGAATTATAGAATGTCTCATCCTTCCGATAATCCCACACCTCTAACTTACGCAGAACCCCCAAGACATAGCTATCGACAGATGGCTATGTCACAATATATATATATATATTTCTTTATTACACCAATAAAAATGAAATCATTCAGGATCTATCTCATCATCAAATTCTAATAATAAGCACACGTTTTAATAGAAAGCATAATAATTCTGTCAAAAATGAAATCAAAATATTCATATATTGAATGATAAAATACACCATTAAAAATTAGATCATTTAGGATGTTTCATCAATAAATTATAAAAATGAACAATGTTTGAATGAAAAGCAAATTGATTCAGTGAAATTTCTTCTCAAAATACAGGAAATGATTAATTTATTACACAACAGCTGCGGGAAAAAATGTAAAAAGAGATCAGTAATCGAAAATTGCGAAATATTTATCCTGAGAATGACGGATTTATGAATTCCGAATGAGCTGAGGGGCACCAGAGTCAAGGTCAGTGACGCAACAAAACCGAAATGCTTAGTTTTGCGTATTGTACAACATATTAAATACAATAAATCAATTCGTTTTTTAATGAAATACAAAAAGTTAAAATAACTTGAATATTCATCGATTTCCGTAATATTTTAAAATATATACTTGCAAAGAATTTAATACGGGCGATTAAATATGCACAAATAGAAAAATAGTATTTTAAAGATAAACATTATGCTTTAAAAATATGAATTATATACTTTAAAAACTCAAACACAATTTTGTTATTAACAGCATGACGATGGCTCTGAAATTCTTTTTAGAGAACTTTCTTTTAATGAAGAACATAATAAAAAAAACAGTACCTGATACAGTTTTTGAAAACGTAATTTTCTTGGGTGAAGCTTGAAATGGACTGGATCAATTTTCAGAACTGATACTTGCAGGACGAAACAACTCCACAAAAAAGGATCACTAAATAAAATGTTAGTATGTTACGAGAGGCAAACCGTTTGTTTACATTTCAGTCAGCGTTTTCAATTTGGCCGTTGAGCCAGTTGTTTTTCAAACAAGAAGGTTAGGAGTTTAAGTTAATCAGACTAACTTTTGATTCTGATCAAAATATAAAGAAGATTTTAAATCAATCCCGGAGTGATCCCCCAATTATTTCTGTGGGAATCCAACCGAAATCTTCCAAAAGGTCGGATGCTTCAGATAGCGGGGTTTTTATTGGCGTGGTGTCTAGGGGTTTTTAGGGTGTATTAGTTAATTTTGAAATAAAATAGACAACATAGTTAAAGAAAGAAACTGGTTGAAAACTAAATAATTTATTATGAATTATAGGGGAGTATTTACATGGGGAATATTTCAAAAGAATAGGAAAGTTGGATAAGCATATTTCGGAAGAATAGGAAAGTTAGATCATATTACTTTAAGGAAGGCAATTGAGATTAAATAGAACTCATTATGGTGCTATTAAGACTTACCGTCTGGCGCGGGCGAACGGCGCTGATGCGCGAAATACGACGTTTCCCTGACGAGTGTTAGTGGGCCTCTGCCGAAAAAGGTTGATGTCGGCGTTTTAAAAGGGACGCTAGATGGCGTTGATGTGGAATACTGCTTTGATTAGAATTGCCGACCTCGGGAAAGGAATATGATCTAACCTTTTACAAATGGGATAACCTGCATTTATTCTTTTTTATTATTTTTTTGCACTCATAGCATCCATTTTTGAACTGCATTTTTTTTTTTTTTTTTTGCTTTGTGTGTAATAGTTTTTTCATACAATTATCTTTTATTAATTGCTTTTTTTTTGTTAGGCTTGTAAACATGGACTAGTTCAACATCTGGAACATTTACTTTTTTATGGAGCTGACATGAATGCACGTAATGCAAGTGGAAATACACCTTTACATGTTTGTGCAGTCAATGATCAAGAAAGTTGTGCTAGAGTGCTTTTGTTTAGAGGAGCTGACAAAAATGCTTTGAACTTTGCTAATCAAAATCCTTATCAAGTTGCTGTCATTGCCGGAAACTTGAGCCTTGGTGAACTCATTCGTAATCACAATGCAGAAGATGTTGGTATGTACTGGAATAACTCTCTATTTGATTTTTCACTAGTTTACTAAACTTATATGTATTGGTTGTTGTTTAGTATGCAATGAAAAAATGATGTAAAATATTTATTTCATTGTAATATGTCTTTTTATAACGTTTTTTATGGCCATTGCTGCTTCAAACTTTTAAATTCGAGGGCTGTAAATTAAGTGATGACAACACAAGTATAAATAATTTTTTAATGATCTCATAAGTACAAATGCATTACATTCCTTCTATGTCATCTCCAGTGACGCTTATAACCTTTTGTCAAATGTCGGGAAGCTATTGAAGACCTTTAGCAAGGTGTTGATTGTTGCTGTCAGCGACGGAGCACCCTACTGCGCTGCGAACAGATGAAACGTCAGGAGATCGGCGGCATTCTCGTTTGAGACACGCTCGAGTACGGTCGCGTCTTCTATACGCTCCGTACTATATTTTGACTCACTGCTCTCCAGATCATAATAGCACTCAAGCAGGCGTACCTATAGCTCTTTTCAGAGCTGAAAGGATAGGGCGTCGACTATTACTGATCTGTGCTGTATTTTTTATACAGCCTTTTCTTCGATTTTTCTCTTTTTAACCGCCAAACGTTCACCCCGATACCGACCCGGAAATGACTTCAGACCAGAATCAAGATATGGAATTAGCACGATCTCTGCCTCTCTTCCCTCCTCTAGAGCCTCCACCCCTACTCTGACGAACTGCTACAGGCTGCGGAACGCCGATGCTGACCTATTTAAATATGCTATCATGCTCAGCAATGTCTCCCACACGATCAACGCTATCGCCTCTTACATCCAAGACGATGACCCGGAACTGGCTGTACTCTACACCAGACAGGATTACCTGTACGAGAGACATCAAGCAGCTGTAAGTGAGTTTAGCACTCTTCTTCGCTGTGATACCCCTGGCTGTCAGGTTCACTCTACCCCCTTAAATTCTCCCACTAAAACTCAAATTATTGACTTCCCGGAACTTCCAAAAATTAACCGACCTATAAGAAAGGAAAGTGAAGACGGCTTCATTTCTCCTACCTCTAGACACACTACTAAAAAGGCTAATGTAGAATTTAAAAATTTTAACTTGGAAACTAACAATAAATTTGCAGGACTTAACGAAAATATCGCTTCGGATATGGCAGGAAACTCGCAACACATCGCGACACAAAACACAACCAACACCTCCAATAACACCACCGCTAAAACAACTACTCCTAACACCCTCCCACCTCCGGTATTTCTCAACATAGAAAAACATTACATGGAACAATTAAAGACACTCACTAAAGTAATTCCCACACTCCGCAGCAAGGAAACCGGAGAACTCATCAGGCTTTACACTAACAATTTCGAAGAATACAGACTACTCAACAATACACTTGAAAAACTTAAGTATCAATATTTCTGCATTAAACCTAAGCAAGAGAGACCAATCAAGGTCGTAATTAAAGGACTCCCTAGAGACACACAAACACAAGACATACATGAAAATTTAATAGATCTAGGTTACACAATTGATAAAGTCACACAACTCGTCGGCAGAATCACTAAAAAAACATTTCCAGTTTTTCTTGTTACACTACCGCGCAACATAACAAATCTCAAAGTTTTTCACCTAACACAACTCTGCTACTTAACAGTCAGAGTCGAAGGGTACGATGGCAAAGGGGTGACCCAATGCTATTCGTGCAACAAATTTCACCATACAGCTGAAAATTGTCACTTTATTACCCGCTGCTTAAAATGCGGCATCAAACACGTGACTGCACTATCAAACACGTCGAAAATTCCTACTGCATCAATTGTCATGTGTACGGACACATGGCAAATTACTCTAAATGCCCATTATATCCTAAACCGCGCAAAGGCACTAATACCACACCTAATAATTACTTAACAGCTGTCGACAGTATTATCAGGCCTAATGTTTCCTACGCACAAGCTGCAAATAACTCCAAAAACACTCAACAGATGGCGACACACACTAAGAGAAATCCTGTCATATCCCAACCGAAACAGACCAATCAAGTTGTCACTCCCGCTATTCCAACCCCCAACCCAGAAGATAATTCCCCACAAGCTCTCATTTTAAAAACACTTCAGGTCACAATTCAATCCCTTACTGTTCTAACGCAACAAGTTGCTGCCCTTTCGTTCCAGAACCCTCCCCCTCAATCTAAGAAATCCAAATTAACTAAACCACAATTGCAAGCCCTTTTAGAGGATTACTTAGATAATGACGATGATTAAGCACAACTTGATTGGACTGAAACTTTGCTCTTGGAACGTAAACGGCATTCTTAATAAAATTATGGAATTTAAAATCTTCGTAGAGAAGTACTCTCCCGATATTATTCTCATGCAAGAAACACATCTGAAACCTAAACACTACTTTAACATCGCAAATTACACCTGCTACCGTAATGATCGCAACACGGACGAGAACGCGTACGGCGGTACTTTAATTCACATCAAGCGTAATATTCCCCACTTTAACTTACCCACTCCCCCCTCCAGCACATCGAGGCTACAATTGTAGTTCTCACCCCTCCCAACTTAAATCCTATCTCCATCATTTCTGTTTATATCCCTCCTCGCTCGGACGAGAGATTATTTTCTCTCGATCTTGAGCATCTTCTCCAGACCAACAGTAATTGTGTGATTTTTGGCGACTTTAATGCTACACACAATGCGTGGAACTGTTCAGTCAACTCCACTCGAGGTAATCAATTAAAAACTTTTGCCGATATTCTAGATCTCACTATTCTTTATCCCGATACCCCCACTCGCTTCGGCTACAGATCATCTAACACGTTACATATCGCTGTAGTAAATAATTTTCATTTTCCCTACACCATCGACTCCATTCCGGAGCTCTCTTCGGACCATAACCCTGTTATTTTAAATTTCTCCCTCTCTGCTCCCATTTGTAATGATAATCTTAGAGCAGTTACCACCTATTGGTCTAACTTCCGTAATTATTTAAATAGTGCCATTCGACTGCCTGATTTCAAAGGCATTCGAAATCCCAATGTGCTGGAATCAAAAATTTCTCTTCTAACTGCCGCCGTACGCCCCGCCCACCTCCAAGCCAATAGAAAACAAGCAACACGTTTTCACACCAAAGCACATTCAAGAATTGATATATCTTAAAAATAAAGCTAAAAGAACCTACAATAAAACTCTTAACCCAATTCACAGAACACATTATTACAAAATGCAAGCACAACTTAAAAAAGCACTCAAAAACACTCACAACAATCCTGGATAAATAGATTTGAAGCATTAAACACCACAGACAACAGCCTATGGCAAGCACAAAAATTTTACCACAAAAAACGTACTAACATTCCTAACCTTTCCAGCTCTTCTGCCGTCGCTAACAGTGATGAGCAGAAAGCAAATCTCCTTGCTATTACTCTCAAGGATAACTTCTCAGAAAATAAAAGGCCTCCTGGGGTGAATACCCTATTGATGATAAGATTACCAATACTCTTGAAAAATTTTTCGCCCCCCCTCCTATCCCTATCGCCCCTACTAATGCTGATGAAATCACTACTTATATTAAAACTCTTAAAAATAATAAAGCCCCAGGTCAAGACAATATTACTAACAAGACGGTTAAAAATTTTCCTCTTAAAATTATCCTATAATTCTAACTTACCTAATTAATAAAATTCTTTATTTTAGGCATTTTCCTACTAACTGGAAAACTGCTATTGTTTTTCCCATCAAAAAACCAGGTAAAAATAGTCATTCTCTCGATAGTTATAGACCCATAAGCCTATTGAGTATTCTAAGTAAAATTACCGAATTTATTATTCTTAAAATGTTAACCGATTTCACTAACAACTGTGATTTCATCAATCCAAATCAATATGGTTTCACCAGGCATCTCTCCACCTATCATCCGCTGCTCATTCTGACTGAAAAAATCTCTTCTGGATTTCAGAGAGGCAGGTCCACTTGGGCTGTCTTCTAGACATTCAGAAGGCTTTTGACAGGGTCTGGGTCAGTGGTCTAATTTACAAACTTATTACTTATAATTTTCCCCCAGCACTAATACACCTAATTAACTCCTATCTTGTAAATAGGTCTTTCAAAGTTAGAGTAAATAACACCTTTTCCTATACTATTTCTATTAAATTTGGAGTACCCCAAGGTAGCTTACTTGGACCAATTTTATTTAATATCTATATTAACGACATTCCCACTCACCCACTAACCATGACTAATATCTATGCGGACGATACCTCCATCTCAGCTACCTACAAAAATCATAAAACAATCACCATCGGACTAAATTCACACCTAAAACTTTTGGAAAATTTCTTCAACACATGGAAAATTAAAATTAATATAGACAAAACAATTGCAATACTCTTCACCAGGAGAAGAACACTTTGTACAACGCCTACTCTGTATTCCACACCACTCCAATGGTCTCAGAGCATGAAGTACCTAGGATTAATCCTTGATAAGAAATTAACATGGAAACAACATATCATACAGGCGCGTATCAAATTCCGGAACGCCTTACGCTCAATTTTCCTATTAATTTGCCGGAATTCTCAAATGTATCTCTATAACAAAGTACTTCTTTACACTGCCGTATTGCGTCCCATTTTAACTTATGGATGTCCTGTGTGGGGATATGCTGCTGATTCCAATATTAAATTACTAAAAAATGCTCAAAATTCATTAATAAGAAATATTACCAGATCCTGCAGGTTTACAAAAAATAAAGAATTTACAGAGTTCTTAAAATTCTGCCTTACAAAGCATACATTATATAAAAAACTTGCAGTTAACTTTTTTAATACTCTTCCCAATAGTAATAACTACAATATTTTAAACTTAGAAAACTATGATCCAAACTTTAATAAAAAGAGGCCCAGAAGAATATTACTGGACTCATATAATCCCCCTTAACATAAATTCCTAGTCATTCTCCGGTGGAGAATGACACCTTCTAAATACTAAATTAATATCTTTTCTTGTTTTAAATTTTTATCTATTATTCATATTGTTTTAATTTTAAATTCCCGCTACCCACACAGGCATTCTAGCTCTCGTAACTTAATTTTAATTTTTCTATGTTGAATTCTCTGACTGACACCAGGACAGCCAATAGAGTGCTTGCTCACTGATCCCTATCGACTAATAGCAGACGAGTCTCTCGTCTGCTAGCATGAATTTGGAAATGAATCTCAGCTACCGTCGAAACCCTCCAGTATAGCTCCTCCCACTTTCTCCTTCCACGTCCACCAATCAGGAAACGCCGTTTCTATAAAGGCTCCACAACAACAGAGCCCAAATACATTCAGTATGGGACGGAGGAACGCTTCGCGTTCCAGCTCCCAAAGATGTCCAGCGCCGTCGAGATCGGCGGCATCTGAGAGGTCTTTCCAACCTCGAGAAGATCGAAGACCCAAGGATTCATGTCAGGTGAGAAGGGAGGGTGTTTTAAGATTTCCCACTGCCACAGTCTCAATAGTAAAGTGACATTGTGTGTGTGTGTGTTTGCTACATGACAACGAACGTTGTCATGCAACACGATAGGGAGATTTTTTTACAATAAACGGGGACGTTTGTACCACATATCCGGAAGCATATGGTGCTGTGTAAATCAGCAGTAGCAGTCTGCGTTGACAGTTCGTCCCGCAAGCACAGCATGCGTAAGAATGACATCCTCGCAGTCGTAAGGCTCTATCAGCGTAACCAGCACCAACTGGATTCCTATCGAAATTTCTATGGATGTGACAAACCTCGGTGATGCCATTCATTTGATTGATGCTTTATTCATGCTCATTCCGACCGAACAAAATGCTTTACCCATCGTACAGCCATCCTACACGATAATGCTTTTACGCTGCCGGTTTCCAGTAATCCTTGATAACATTCTGCTGCACTTTTCTACTGGCTACCTCTATTTTAAGCCACAACTGCTGATCACCTTTTGAAAATATGCTGTAGAGCAGTGGTCTCCTACCCCCGGTCCGTGGATCAAATACTACTGGTCCGCACATGAAACATTAAATTACTTCCATTTTATTTACTGCGGCACATTTTTCTTGGGTTTGGGCTACTTTTTATGAAAATCACTATATTCCTTGTTAAATTTTTAAATCATTTTATATTCATTTTTGGTGTAGCTATATTTTATTCTGAAGGCACGTTAAAGTACACACACACACACAATTAAAATTAAATTATTAAAACAAAACAATCTAAAATATAAACAATCAACGTCCTCCTCCTCTGCGGGTCGCGGTAAAATTATTCAACGTTGACCGGTCCGCAGCGATAAAAAGGTTGGGGAACACTGCTGTAGAGCATACACGTTGACAACAGTGCCACCTCACCATTCCCATATTCTATTTGCACATGCCCATTGTTTTGCGAGTTTCTAAGTTAAGTGCCACTATTTAATTTGCACACACAATTCTCGTATATTACTATATTCTTTAAGCAGTTGTTTCTCGTGTACTTATTGTTAACCTCAGTAAATATTCACTCAAAATTTGATTCTTGGATTGTTTTGTTCAACCTGAGACGCACACAAAAAAGAAATTTTTGCTCCTTTTTTAAGATTGTGCTTAAAATATCAGAAACAATTATTAAAATTCACCCAGTTTGAATACAATTATTAAAAGGTCATTAAAAAAGAATCACAATTTAACAGGGATACTCTTGATTTTTCTTTCAAACTATCTAAGCAAATGAAAATGGTTTGTTAATCCTGACAAGCTCATATATATTAGAGTCACCTCAAGTAAATCGTCTGAATGTGATGTTCGACAGCGTGATGTTATTGCATCTTCTAAGGTTGGCGGTTCGAAATTTACAACTGTAAAAGAAAGCTGTATCTGATTATTATTATTATTATAGGAAGCTAGAATTTTTCGATAAGGATTGAAAAATAACAATTAGATATAGCTGTGAAATTAATTTATTACTCATAATTTTTTTACTTATCTTCGATCATATTTTCTTAATAACTGTAAGGGGAAATAATATAATTGTGAATATCAATTACTTTTAATTCAGCATCATCTAATACTAATAAATATACCGTACAATCCGGCGTATAACGTGCACTTTGAGCACAAAAAGTATGATCGAAATTGATGGGTGCGCGTTATACGTCGGGTAGGAAAATGATAGCTTCAAAACTTATTTAAAGAGATGGAAATAAAAAAAAAATTAGACTTCTACATAGATCGGAATACTGTTTTTGTAAAAGAAATGACATGCCTAATGAACTTAAAGGGTTGTAGTTAAAGAATCATTCTCTTTTTTTTCTTTCAAAATTCTGGGATAATACCTTCAGTAAATGACTTTAATACATAAGATCCTTTCACACATACATTTCATGTTTTTTCTTAAAAAGGGGGTGCGCGCGTTATACGACGAATATACCTAAAAATTAAAAAATGTAGCTTGAAAGTATAGGTGCGCGTTATACGCAGGATTTTACGGTAATTAAAATTGAGACGAGAAAATTTTATTAATAAATCAGTTTAATTAAATTTTAAAATTGCGAGTTTCCTCAATAGTACAGGTAAGCTCAACAAAGCTGAAATTTTGGTCAATTTTGAAAAAATGTGTTTCATATGATTTTTAAGAAGTTTAGAGTCAGTTCTGTTTTTTAAACTTACACTGAAGAAGTAATAGTTTTCAATTAAATATGAAGTCGGTGATTATGTAATATTTCTGTAGCTCTTGTATTTAAAATGAGAATAATAAGAAAAATGAAGTATAAAAAAAACAGATTCTCTTTTTTTTTTATTCATAGATATATTTTCTCCCTATTTGTTTTAAAAGAATATTACAATGATGATAAAATTTTCCTGAGTGAAAATGTAAGTTTTTACTAGAATGTTACACTGAATTAAAGTCAAAATGTTTGTAAATTAATTTTTCTGTGAAATCTGTTTTGTTATCGTACATATTATGTCATATTGTCTCATTATCTTATTTGTATTACTTAATGAATTATTTAACAAATTTTATTTATCTCTTAACTAAGATATCTTAAAGACCATTTGTCAACTATTTGTTGAAAAATCTTCTCATTGCTTTTTTGAAGATATAAATAAAGGTTTTTAACATATAGAAATTTTTTAGATTTATGTGTTTCACTCGAAACAGTGTCTAGCCATACAGAATAAAAGGGAAGGCAGCCTTATTCCTTCAGAAACAAAATTTTTAAGAAAAGCAGAATAGTATTTAAATATTCTTCTATAATATGGACATCATCATTACTTTACCAACTCTGGAATATTTGTAATCATGTATTTTAATAGAATTCTTAAAATTTATAAAATTCTTAAAAAAAAAAAGTTTGCTAATAATTGATTAATCTTTCATATTGCATAACTGTTCGTTATAAACTGAAAGTATCAGATACAAAATTTAAAGATTTTTTTTTTGTAGTGCCATATCGTGAAATGCCAAGATATAATCCAAGACGAAGAGCTAGTATTGCTCCTGTGGCCACACTTAGTCGCACTCACAGTGACCCACGTCTAGATTTAAACCTTGGAATGAAACCACCATCACCTTGTCCGTCTAACTGTTCTTTACCTCCATTCTCTTCTGTATCATGTATTTCTGATGCTTCAACAGGTTCATCTTCTACTTGCACGCATCCGAGTGGAGAGGATAGTGAAGACACGGCATCTGGAAGTGTAGTGACAGGTTTGGAAAGATTTGTTTTTAAATCTAACATATTTAAAGAGGCAGGCAAAATCATTATTTAAAATTACTAATCAATTTTTTCTGTTGATATTTAGCAAAATATCCTTAGTAAAATAATTTAAAAGGTAACCTTTTCTTTTGTTAAGATTAAATATTTTGTTTAGAAAGGATGTGTGAACAGTTATCGTTAGTTATTAAAACTATAGTATACGTAACTTCCTAATAATTAATAATAATAGTCTATCAAGTTAAGCATATGATTTACCACATTGCTCTAATAATAAGAAAAAAATATCGCGTTCTAAAACAGTTAATTGCTAATTATGAATGTTGTACGTACCGTATTCATAATTTTCATGTACTATATTCCTGAGAAAGACAATTCTTAACCATTAAGGTATACTTAAAAACTAACCAAATTGATACATAACCAAGTAAGTTCTTGATAAATTATATAATTTTCATATACAGTCAAGGCTCCAGGGACCTTATATACTGAAGGAGAAAGAAGTGAGATTACCATATTGAGTAATGCATTTGTTAACTTATCGATTTGTGATATCTTGTGCAAGTTGTGTTGATCAAAATCCACAATTCATATTTATTTTATGTTTTCATTTATTTCACTTTTATTCGGATATTTAACAAAGCCCATTCGTGTCCCACAAGTTCTCGATGGTGGGGAAACCTATGGTTATTACTGATTGAGAAGTATATATACACCTTCGAAGACATTTGAATTGATCATAGATGTATAGGGTCAGACATAATTTTATTTAAAAAATTGAATTTTGGTTTCCCAGATGGCGTTATGCATCGCAGCAACTTATTGTTGCAACGATGATTCAGTATTCTCAAGTGACATACAAGAGGTGTTTGGCATTTCCACTCATAGCTCTCCAAGCTGTGACTCCAATTTGTATAGATGTGAGGCTTTCCAAAATGCCAGGAGATATATCTCGACGGCCATGATTCCTCTAGACTTTCTTATAGCAAACACATATGAGGCAATAGCGAGATTTGTCGCTTTATACTGTATTGTTGCAATCTCTGGTGTAATATTATTCTAAGCATCGACTACACTGAAGTCCATTCAGATTAGGTTTCGCGAAACGTATGATCGTTATAGCATATCATTCAAAACACTTTTTGAAATACTGAAAATCGCATATTGTGGGTAGGTTCTGGTGTTACACTTGATTCTCTGACCTGCGCTTTTCAATCATCTCGGAGCTCCAATCCGGTGGCATAGAATGAATTTTTGCCACCTGGTACGAACCCTAAATTTGCCACCCCCTATTATCGCAACTAAACAAAAAACTCTGTGATACTCTGTCACTATTTCAAAGAGATTCAAAATAAAACGTCTTCCTTAAATTAAAATTTTATTCTGCGCATTTTTTACGAAGCAAACTCTTTGATACATTCATCAGTGTTAATTGTACCTCATGTTGGGATATGAAAATAGCTGCATTTGTTAATCCCAACGTAAACATTGTTGATCTTAAATAATTTTTAATCATTTTCTGTTTAGAGAAGCTTCTCACACAGCTAGCATTACTTATGTCATTTGGAATATTCTCAGCATTATAAGTGTATTATGTAACCCTCCTTCAATTTAGAACTCAAAAATAAACTTTGAGCTGGGTTCAATGAGTCCTTTCTTATAGTCATTTGTAGCCACGAAAACCCGTAGGCACAAGCATTTAAGCTTAAAATCATCTCTATCAATATCTTCAGGAGATTGACCGAGGTTGTATTCCGCATCATCGCGTCGTACTATATTATTCCATTTCTTGGGAAGGCATATTTTTCAGCTGTATTCTGAAGCTGCTGTTACCTTTCTCAGATACTTTATTGAATGAAGAAAATTTTTTCTAAATATTGTGTGTGTCTTCGTGCGATAAGTCGTCACTCTACTTCCGTCGCCAGAAATGTGCCTCCTTCTAATTAGTCTTAGAGGCTTAAAAGAGATGCAAAGTTTTTTTTCATAAGTTCTTAGTGTTTGGTGTGTTGAGTGCCAAAGTAAAATATACCAGGATTATCAAAAATAAACTTTATTTCCAACACAACTAATAAGTTCGAGTACATATTCCCTTCCTCAGAGTGGAAATCTGGGAAGATAAAAGAAATGCCAGAAGACATTTCTTCCGATCAATGAAAATCAATGAGGTTCTAACCGCCAATAAGACGTAAGTATCAAGAATCCGGTATCATGAATAAGGATCATCCGATATTATGAAAGTACTCTACAGAGT
>BMAV01011137.1:13679-25207 GCA_019973955.1 Trichonephila inaurata madagascariensis
AAATATAAAATTGTTTTCTCTGTAGTTTACAAAAAAAAAAAAATAAATAAAATAAAGTACTACAAAATACATAAGTTGCAATAACACATACAATTATTTATATACGCAATACAATAAGAGATATACATATATAAATTACTAAGAAGGAATTTGAATTAGTTAGTTAATCTCTTAGGAAAATGTACCTGTCTGCCAGAACATGTTTTTCTATTATTTTTTTTTATCAACAACAGTTTTATCTCTTCGATTTGTTGCATGGTGAGAGGTGCTTCGAAATGTGAACTACCCTTTTGTGAATTAAAATCTTCTGAAAATTCAAAAGTTGGCTGGCATCTGTCTATAGGGACAGTTACATTTTTATTATTTATATAAATTACAAAATGTTTTCGGATCTACTTTTAACCAAAGGAGGTTCAGTATAAGGAGGGTTTAAAGGTGGTCGAATTTTGTCATTACTAAGAAAAACGTGTGTGCATGTACTTAATGATTAATGAACATAGCTTTTCGTACAACTATGAGAAACAGAGGATATTGGGTTAAGTTTTCTCATCATGGTAATTAATTTCGAAACATAAGTGGGGGTCAGAAGACGTTTGAAGAGATTCTGTAAATATGAGATCAGATGGTAAACGTATAGTAGTACCATAAACTAGTTGAGAGCTTGTTGCTTTTAAATCGTTCTTCATTGCTAAACGTATTCTTAACAATACGATAGGCAAAATATCGGACCAACCAGTGTCCTCATGGGCAATAATGGCATTTTTGAGATGCCTGTGGAATCGCGTTCTATCATTCCATTACTTTGTGGATAGTAAGAAGCTGAATGGATTCTATGGCTACCCAACATGTTTATAAGCTCTCTCACATTAGAGGAGACTCAAAATTTGTCCCTTGATCAGCTGTAATTTTAATAGGTGTGTCGAAATGGAAAATCCAACCATTTAAAAGTGCACGAGCAATGGTTTTTGCCAACTGGTAGGAATAACGCAATGGGGAGGAACAATTGCTGCTGGATGGGCGCATGTGACTTAAATCCAACATGTGCTGAAATTCCATTTTCGCAATTTTTAATTTGTCGGGAGCCATGCGACGGGGTTTAGCACAAACAGGTGGTCCAAAAGTATCAATATAGTGAACTACCGTATGTTTAACTGTTTGGTTTGTATAAGGTGGTTTTACAATATTTGGAAAATCATTCAACAATTTTGAAAAATCATTATCAATAACATGAGTTATAATAGAAAAAATATTAAAATTTCTAATAATACAATGACAATTTTATTTTGTAGAAGTATCAAATAAACTACGATTTCTTAAATCAGGTTTTATATTAAAATAATGTAAGAAATCTGTACCACAATAATAGCATTAGACACATTACAAATAAAAAATGGAAAAACAAAATTTCATCTTATACCTAAATCTAATGACATTAATTTACGCCCGTGTACCTGAATGGGTGTACCGTTCGCAGCAATAAAAGTTTACGCTTAAGGCGATTGTTTTTGAGTTTTATTTTCAGGAAGGATTGAGCAATCGCTCCCGGTTTCAACAAGAAAACAATTGTTGGATTTACGATCGCTTACGAAAAGACGACAGGAAGTCGAATGCAAGGCATATGTCGCCGCTACTCCTGCTCGTTCAAGTTTTCCTGGAAAAAACACGGTTGAATACGTTTTCTTGCCCCTTTGTGGTAAATTTATTATGATACTAATATAAATTTGATACTATTGGCTTAGGACCTTTTCCGCGAGTTGAAACGATTTTGAGAAAAACTTCTCGATCGTCGAAGTTCTTTCACTTCCTGACGTAAAAGTTTGAACTCTTCGACTCACTACAATCATCAGAATTGGCACTGGAATATTTTGATACAGCACTTACTTGTACAGGCGTTACCTCTAAAATACGATCAGCTACCTCTGAAGCTTTTTAAGCGGTAAGGGGTTGAATACTTGCAGGGATGGATTGATCATTAGGCGGTAATTACTGTAAAAATAATTGCAAGAGAAGTGAATCTGCCGTGATTCTGAGCGTCGTTGCATCACTCGAAATAATTCTGATGGCTTTCTGTCTCCTAGCGGTTCTCCGGCTAAAAATCGGCCAATTTTTTGACTTTTGCTTTTACTGCATCGGGAAATGACCTCTTTTAATTTCGAATTTGAATTTGTACTCCAAGGGGAAAGAATTATATCTCGAACTGTCATTGCCTCATCGGGAGACAAATGAGCTACGCAATAATTACATTTGGTGTGTTTGTCGGTTATCGGCTTTCGAACTGCCAGTTCGAAGGTTAATTCAAGCATCCCGAACCATAACGCGGGATCTGATGAAACAAAAGGTGGAATTTTAACAGCTGAAATATCCTCCATATTTGCGGAAAGCACAGGCAACGTTGAAAAAAAATTTCTTAAAATTAAAATTTAGTATTCAAAAAACGGATCACCATTTTGGTGTGTTGAGTGGCAAAGTAAAATATACCAGGATTATCAAAAATAAACTTGATTTCCAACATAACTAATAACCAAGTTCGAATATATATTCCCTTCGTCAGAGTGGAATTCAGGGAAGATAAAAGAAATGACACACAGAAGACATTTCTTCCGACCAATGAAATTCAATAGGAGATTCTAACCGCCAATAAGACGTAGGGATCAAGAATCCGATATTATGAGTAAGGATGATCCGATATTATGAATAAGGATCATTTGATATTATGAAAGTTCATTGCAAGTGTAACATAAAGCTTCGTGTACGGATTCCTCTCGTTTCTTTTCCAGTACCATCTGTAAGACTCTTATTTTCTGAACCCCTCAGGGGTTCACCTCCTTTAGGTGAGTATGGGTGTCACAATCCCGAGGTGCCCTAGTGATCTTTTTACAAGGGGTTTACTGTCTTTGGTAAGCACGGGTTTCACGCCCCCGGGGTTACCCTAGTGATCCTTCTCTTTTTTTCGACCCTCTTCCTTGTAATTCAATTTCCTCTTTTCTTCCTTTCTTGTCTACACCACAGACTAATGTTTTATAAATGTACGTAGATACAATTAATGTGTGTGTTTAAATTTTTTATTAGAAAACTTACAATTTATTATTAAAACATCTTTTTTGGTTTACATTTTGTATTGCTTTAATTTAGTTTCTTTTTTCTTTAATTTCTTTGAATACTTTGATTTTGTTTTTGACTAACATGGTTTGGTAACTATAGTTTGTCATCCCACATGCTTGTCAAGTGCATAAGGAGTCAAATGGTGTCCTGGGAATACCTTTGCGTTCCCACGCTTCGCTGTAGACGGGAGGCAGGTGTGAGCTGCTCCTGTCAATCGGCTGGTGATAAGTCTCTTCGGTGTCCCTAGAGAGACATTGCTGTAGGGTTAGTGCTGCAGATAAGAGGGTTGACCCGTTGGATCCTCGCCCGGGATGCTGTGGTACTATATTCTGGGTGGACTCTAGGTAAGCGCAGTACCTGGTTTTTGCCAGATGACCGGCACACTACCTCCCTTGTTGGACTCCTTGGTGGGTGGAGGCATGCGAGGACGAAGTTGTGTTTGCGCTTATAGATTCAATGCAGCTGTACCCGGGTAAAGGCCTTATTTTACCCACTTTCAACGTCGATCAAATATCACAAAATACCAGATTTTTACTACTTCCAAATAATGAGATGTTAAATAAATCACCTTTTACTGTTCACAAATCCCTCATAGGAAAAGGTAGTGAATCGAATTCCGTAAAAAGATGATGTTCCAGATATCTACTCTTTGAAACTCACTCCGCTATTCAAACAAAGTCGTTTCTTCTCACCAAAACCTTTTTAAACTCGTCTGTAAATGTAGCTCCGCATAAGTCTCGTAAACTCCTGCAGAGGTATTATTTCAGAACCTGACTTGATGAACACTCCTGAATCAGAAATACTTGGAAAGCTTTTGTAATCAGGGTGCTATTCAGGTCAGAAGAATCATAATAAAGAAAAGATGCTACAATTTTTCCTACAAAACATTTAATTTTGACTTTCAATAGCCCGAAACTACCAAACACAATAAAAACTGGATATCTGAACTGTAAAATCCGAATTCTTATTTACCGAATTCTCTGCGCTGTGCCAGAGGTTCGGACACTCAAACTTCCTACCGTTGTCAATTAACGTGCTCTAGATGTGAATCCGCTGGACATCCTTCGACGGATTGTAGTCTAGAGCCAAAATGTGTTAATTGTTCCCAGTCCCATCAATCAGACTCAAAATTATGTGCTAAGTGGAAAATAGAAAAACATACCCAAGAAATAAAAATTAATAAAAATATTTCTTATCCAGAAGCCCGTAAATTAATAGTCCCACAAATATCTCAGGCTGCCAAATACTCAACTGCAACCACAGCAACCCAAACAGATGGAACTATTACAAAAATAATATACCTGCCTTTAAAATTACTACTACCTTTAATATCCGCCCCGAAACCAACAACATTTACCGGAATTCCTACAGTTACCAAATCTACCTCAAATCAAGCACACCTCTTACCTTCCACATCCGTTACAGTTCCAACGTCATCATAATCTCAGCCACCGATTCCTTTAATAGGTACTGCTCTCTCCACATATAATAGTCTATGTACCTCTATTGCATCATCCTCGTCAAATAAAGCAATTTCTTCATCTACAGTTATCAATGTTTTTAGCTTTATCAAATCCTGTTCTTGAAACTACCACTACCAATACCATACCCTCTACATCCCAAACTTGAAAAAACGTCCTAACAGAAATATTAATCAACAACAACCACCTGTTAAACAAAAAACAGATGAAACCCAGAAAAAGTACACCTTCAAACCAGATGAACATATGCTTGTGTAGGACGTCGATTAAGGAAAGGTTAACCCCGACCAGATACAGAAAGTGATATTTTTCAATCTTACTTATTCAAGTTGGTGGGGGAAATCTCCACCAACAATCTATTTTTATTTTTAAAAAACTTACTTTTTACACACTACATGGTATTATAAACGTGATTTTTAATCAACTGCTGTTGCTAATGTCACCTATCTGACGTAGTCAGATCGAGACCCATGAAATTCATCATGGCAAGGGACTAGATGTACGCCTATCGTTGGCCGTAGCCTTGAGCACCATACAGGTGACAGTGTGATTTAGCTTGGTTCCACCCCAATTTTGAGGGAGAACACCCTGGGGGAGTGCCAGGGGCTTCCCACCCCTCTTTCCCTGCCACCAACCTCACGAGAGGACGACTTGCGGCTCGACGGCTGCTCAGAGTACCCCCTTGCCGTGAAGGTACTATACATTTACTAATATCCATGTATTTTGAGGGATTCGAACCCAGGCCCTACGGCACAGAAGTCAGCGTCTCTAGCCGCTATACCGGATGGGCGACTTTTTAATGAAAAACTTTTATATATACATTACTTGTATCACATTTTAATATTTTGAATGTATTTTTAAATTTTTATAATATATAAAAACGCACAAATGTTTGGTGCAGTATAGCCGAATTCGGCTCTTGCGCGCCCATAAACCCGAAAATCACTCAATCACGCTTATTTTCTGAGCACATCGATGCTCGTTAAGTTCCTCCCTTTGCAAATAATTTTGGGCATCATTTACTTAACGAAAATGGTTACATCACGACTAACAAAGCTCCTACGTTCGTTCGTGTGTTCAAGCTTTCGACTATTTCTAATAGCTTTTCTAGCGTTGTGAAAAAAATTTTGTAATGATTTCATGTCACACACACATTGTCTCTAGCGTGTCCTGAACCCTCTTCAAATTCTTGAATGTGGCAGCTATCAGAACCTTCCGTTGGTGTATGGACACAGAAAAGGAAGCAAAACAACGTTCTAATGTGTCGAAGCAAGTCATTGAATTCAACTCCACCGAAGCCGCAAACTAGGTTCAAGGATTGGTTTTAGCGGGACACAAATTCTGCATTAGGATTGATATATTTTATTCGTTGCTGCACATCTGTCTGTCTTCCAGTTATTGTAGCAGCATTATCGTAAGTTTGCCCTCTAGAACTCATCACGTCGAGCTTATTCAGTATCGTCTCACCAAAACCTTCGGTTTTTTTTTCTTTTTCATTTCAATGAAATCTATAAAAGATTTCACAACTCGTACTTCCCGATACTTGGCTTGCTTCATCTTTTTGTAAAATAGTGGTACTATCAAATGTCAAGTATCAAAGTATGTGTCAAAAGAGTCAGCTTTTTTGAACCTAACCTGCACCTTTTTCACACACACACACAGCGAACATTATTCTCTAAAATTTCATTAAATTTGTGTATAAGTAAATGTGAAGTTTTTTTGGTTCATTTTTATTCCTGAAAAATGGTTGAAAAAATGGATCTTCTTTGCCATTACATGCTCCAGTCCTTAAAGGATACTTCTGTTGGAACTGGTGTCATTTTCTCTGAAGCTACTTTACGCAAAATTTGGTTTGGACAAAAGAGAGAGAATTTTATGTCAAACATTCTGGTTAAGGCTTCACATGTCAGTTTTTATTTCTTCTGTCATAATTTCTTGCAATTTTTTATCATTAGTCTGACCTTTTTGAAGTCTTGTTTTTTACTACTTCCATTTGCAACCTTCAGTTTTCACGAAAAATGAAGCACATCGGAGGATGCGTTCAGTGAGTTTGCATTCTCAAACAAACAACAATAGAAAAAAAAATGATACTTTAAAAGAAGAAGCCATCAAAATGAATGAAACATTTTCTTCGTTTGTCAATGTCCGCCAAAAGTATTCTCCCGTTAGCTTCCTCCTTGACAATTATGCAGTTCGTGTCTGACCGTGCTATTGGCTTTTGTAGGAAACTACATTAATACGCTGTAAAACTTCCGAGTTTTAATATCAATCGCATTATTCAGACCCTTTTCCGATATCTTTTCTGACTAAATGTCTTATTGATGTGGTTGCAGTCGGTTCGGGTTGGTTGCAATTTTAGCAGTCGAATTGGAAGCACTTGAAACTGACAAATTCGTAGTATTAATTATAGGTCCTAACAATTCATTCGTTTCTTGTATTACTTCAGCTTTTTCGTAATTTTCAGTCTCTGAGGAACTCACACCTGATTTCTTTGGCGTAGGTTTTGGTGTCTCCGAAGAAACTTTCACAGAATTTAGTTTCAGTTCAGGAGATATGGTTGTAAATTTAAATCGTTTAATATATATATATATATAATTACTTGTATTATATAATCAAAAACTGCATTTCATTCTCTAAAATCTATAATGCAGAAACTTAACACTTTTGTGGTTTTAAAAATATCTATTAATGTTCATTTTATTGATCTCCGAAGCTAATAAATTTAGCAAATTCTATTAATATAATTTTTAAATTTTCACTTATTGTATAAGATTGTAGTTTCTAACAACCATCTGGTAATTCATTTATGGATTATCAGTTTATTTAAAAAAAAAAAACTGAATCCAATAAAATACCAACCTTACTATTGAGGAAAGAAAGAAAGCTGCCATAAAATATAACCAATCGATTTTTCAATTGGTTTTCTAAAAATTATTATTTTCGTTTGAATATTTTTTCTTCTTTTTTATAAAAAAGAGTAATATAGTTTTATAAAATCATGGAGTCATTAATAGGTCATATTCAAGTGCATTAATAATGCATTTTTTGCCTTTGAAGTTATTGTTATCCTGAGTTTGAAAAATATATAATTTATTCTTTGACTAAAAACATGAAGGTTTTTTTTTTAAATAATAATAATAATTATGGGTTTTATTTATTACAACTTAATCGTGGTATTACAGTAACTGTTTAGAGTAATTTTTAGAGTTTTATTTTTAGTTATTGTATGATATCCTATTTACAACTGAAAGTTAAAGCAGTAATATATCTCTCTTCTAGAAAAAAGTATTACGAGTGATTCTTCTGGAGTTTGTACGAGTAATAGTGCTGCGAGTTATGAATCTGGTCCTGAACATCTTGTTCTCTTTGATGTTTTCCTTCCTGGAAGTCAATGTGTGTGCGTGGCAGACTATAGATCTTTAGCTCCTGGTCATTTACAACTATCTTGTGGTGATACAGTGGAAAGTATGTTGCTTTTAACTGTCCATATTTATATTTTAAGGTTATCTTTTTTAAACAACATTTTCTCATTTTGTAAAAAATATCAAATGCATCCTGTAGAAAAAGTATCACATCTGTATACGATAAAAAATGTTAAAAAATTTTGTAGTGAGATTTTAAATAGCTACTAAAAGATATTGTAAGTGAAATATTTTAGATATTAGCATTCATTTTCAATTGGGTGCAATCTGGCACCAAGGGTTTTCAAGCTGAATTATTTTAATCACATAAATAACATTTAAATAATATAAGGAAAATAACATTATTTTTTTCCTTCTTATCATATCATTGTTTATCATCAATATTCATCGAAAAAATTCATTTCTCTATAGCAACCACAAAATGCTCTTAATTATTGATGATCTAGCGAGCAAATTTTTTTTGTGTAAAACAAAGATATATCTATATATATACACACAGAAGGTCGATCGCACTTTATGAAAACAATTTTGATAGTTGATTTTTATCTATAAATGCTGCACTTTTTGTGGAGATCTGATATCTGTGATTCTTAACAATAGCTGTTGCTAGAATTTTCCATGAAAGTGAACTTTTTCTTAGTACTGTCACGACAAGTTTTCTTCATTCTTCTTGAACCGTTTATCAAAGTCTGTTCAGTATTCTTTTAAGCCGTTTTCTAACACTCGTTGTAATAAACCGAAAACACAAAAGTCCATTGGACATCTACATCAAGAAAATTTGCTTCATAGTTGTAACTATTTGTCTGTATTAAGGTACTAAGGATAAAAGCTTGTGTTATATACAGTGCTGGTTTAAGTTCATTTCGGGCCCTGGGCGCAGAAGATCTACAGGCCTCCTTGGCTCTAGCGGATCGAAATTTATAAACAAAAACCTGGTTAAGTCCAGCTTATCCGGGCCCTTCTGAGCTCCTCCGGGCACCAAGCGCCCAGTGAATAAACCGGCACGGGTTATATATATCTATGTATGATGAATCCCCAGCCCTTTATATGTCAGTTGGGGTAAACTTCGTGCAAGAACAACAAAACCTACCTTCCGCATAAGTACTTTGACTTCCACTTCAACGGACTGACTGAAAACACGTGGACGATCGGCTCTCGCGCTCCTGTTCGACTCTGAAATAGTACTCGTCTCTAGTAATGGCTTGGGGTACAAAACGATTTGCTGAATCATTGCAATAAAGGATCATATGACAAACGGCTGAACTTTTCATTATTCCCCAAGTCATGATACACACACACACACACACATATATATATATTAATTTATTAATATATATATTAATTTAATTACATCACGATATTCACGGCACAGTACAAGAACATTACACTTATATACAGAGATTTTAATTATACATTCTATTCTAAGTGCGGAATTCACATATTTCGAATGATTCCGTTGCATTTATCAGTCTTTATCTGGTTACAGTTAACCCTCTGATCGGAATATCAATTTTTTTTTGTCTCTCCGAGGAACATCCGTCTGACAACCGGGTACGCAAATTTTTTTTAAATTTTATTATATTAAGGACTGTTTTAAATGTCAAGCTCATGAGATTGAGTATGGCTCAAATAAGGTGTGTGGTATTAAATCAAGCATAACTTTTTTTCAAGATATATACACTAGACAATTTATTTAAAAACATGAAACATATAAACGAAAATACAATCTAGATATATATTATAAATGCGAAAGTTTGTTTGGATGTTTGGTCGTCTTTCACGCAAAAACAACTGAATGGATTTTAATGAAACTTTACAGTAATATAGCTTATACATCAGAATAACACATACGCTATAATTTATAAAGATATTGTGTGAAGTGTCCAAAATATAACGATACTTGTCAAGTAAGTAGGAAAATATTCTGCCATTTGCTAGCAATTCTGGCGTGCGCTGCAAAGAAGCCCACGACAGCATATATCTATCTTTTATTTGTGAAGAAACCCTTTTTGTTTTGGCTACGCAAGGCACTCGCTTCTAATTTATTCCTGTAATCAGCGTAATCCCTAATTTTTTTCTTTTTATTTCAGAATAAAACTAAGTTTTGAAGGAAGAGGTTGTTATAAAGCTCTCTATATTTGAATTTTTTTTTGATTTTATGCACATTTGTGGTAGTAAGAAATTGATCTTTTTTAAAATAAGTACTTTTATTGCTTCTGGTACTTAAAGTAAATAAGCTTTCTCTTTTTAACTACATCATTTGGACAAATTTTCAAAAATATTTTGTGGTTAGTAGTTAATTATAACGCTATAATTTTCATTGAATAGGCAGATATTGCATTTTTAAGTATAAAAATAATTATAACTACTGTATTGTATTTTTTGGAGTGAGTGAATATTAATGTTGCACTGTTCAGCGACACGAGGGCTTTTGGCGACGGACCACGTAATTTTGAACCATGGTCAAGTGACGTGGACAGGAGTATTCTACCAATACTTAGCAGGATTATTCTTTGAAATTCACTCTTCCAAGATATATGGTGAGTATTTTAGCGGGGAAGGCGAATAGTTTTGTAGCAGAAATTGCGTTTTCAGCGGATTGCAAAGGTTATCATTTTGTCCCCAAAAAATAATTAATGTCAAAATTTAAGTGTCTTATGTTTTTGTATGTTAATCAAGACCTTAGAAAACGATTTGACTATTTATTTTAAGTGAACGGTGTATATAATTAATTTTACAGTGGAATATCTTTAATTAATTTATTAGCTCTAACGGATTAAATTTCCCAAGGTGGAGTATTTTGTTTATGTATATCCCTTAATTTTCAATGTAGTGATCCAAAAAAAAAATATTGCATGAAAAAAACTGCAGTAAATCATAATGTGGTAGATAAAGCATTAATGTGCATCGCTCCCCTACACTGCGGGTTTTACAAAACTCTAATAAAGCTCGAGCTATGAAAGTAGCTAGACATTTGCCAACTTGACTCTATCTTCTACATTTCGCTATGTTTTTCACTGAATCGCAATTATAATTTAAGAAACGGCGTTGCTTACGAATATTACAATTTTAACATAAAATAAATACAACAGAAAGTAATATTAATGTATTACACTTTCAGATATATAAATTATTTACACTATTTTAAACTTCATTACACAAAACTTTTAACAATGTGTTTCTTTTGCTGAGCAGAGATCAGCTTAGGGAGGAATTTTCAAAAATCGACCCTCAAGAGTGTTATGGGGAGTTATAAATAAAAAAAATCCTTTTTATGAGCTATTAGATCTACAAACTTAAAATTTAACAAAGTTTTTTTTCCCTTTTTTTTTGTTTTATTTGCACAATTCACGTATAATTAACTCACTAAAAACTTCTTTATCCTTCAATCTGAGTTGTTTAATTTTTCAGTTCACTCGTGCGAAGAACGGTATACCCGCTAGTTTTTAATATATTTAAGTCTTTATGAGGCACACTGTGACATAGCCATCCTGCGATAGCTATGTCTTGTTGGATCCGCGTA
>BMAV01011137.1:25217-40409 GCA_019973955.1 Trichonephila inaurata madagascariensis
AGAACGTAGGAGTTATGTTAGAAGAAGAACGCGAGAGATGTCACAACACTATATTATAAATTTTTATCACGGTAATTATGACTAGTATTTTTATAAAAAACGGCTTAGAAATTATTCATATTCATATAAAAGTAATTAAAAATAATAAGACCAAAAACGAAAAAACTGTAGGAACAAAAGTAATGCAAAAGTAAAACTAACAATGCATAGAATTATAGGAACAACACAGTAAACATAACATAATTATAAAATACAAATATCAGATTTTTTTTTTTTATTTTTTTTTTTGGTGCGCTCCAAACAAATAAGAGTTTCACATGTGACTCATTTATAAGATGTCATTCTATTTTTTTAGGGACAAAAACGGGGCAATTCCTCTTTTTTTTAATGGCTGTTATCTATAATAATCTTAAATAATTAAAAAAAGATGCAAATTAAAATATTACAAAATAAATATTGTCGATAAATTCGTCTGCGAGGTGGAACACTAAAACATATGTACGGAGGAATATCCGTCTGATAGATAAGACAGTGATAGATGAGAAAAATCGTATATACCACATGAGTTGAAAAAAATTGCCAAGTAACACCAAGTGATCCTCTCATTGGGTAGAGTTCAACTGAAGATGTCAAGGCAGCCCACCCAAAAAATCACACCATAGTATTATCTACAGCATCAAAGCAAATCATCCCAGTCTGAGAGAGATGGATGTTCCGCTCAGAGGGTTAAACACACCACATCACCAAATATTTGTATAAATGTAATGTATTTTTTCAGTTGTTCTTTATTATATGTGCCTTTGTTAACTCAATATACTTGTTAAATATAGGCAATAAATCTAATAAAGAGAAAAATTAATATTCTTTACCACATTGAGCTAACCAAGTGAATAAAACATGTATTATATTTTACATTTCTGTCTTTAAATATCTTGTTTTATCTCTTGTTTTCCTTTTATAATAATCAGTAATAATTATTTTTTTAAAAATAATCATATTAAGCTTTGCAGTTAGCATGACAAAAACTAACTTAAATAACTATTATCAGAGCTATTTAACTCAAATCTAATTATCTAAGATATTATTATGATTTAATTTCTTATTTGTTTCATGCATTTTTAGTACACTGGCCTCCAAATGTTAAAGTACAACCACTCTTTTCAGTCTGATTTGAAACAGATTAAAAATTTGGAGGAATTGTACTTTTTAATTAGCAGTTTCTTGAATTTTACATATTTCTAACATCAAATGATATTCTGCACTTGTAAATTATAAATAATGAATTTTTTGCAGTCTACACTCACACACACACACAGATAAAAAAATATTAACTCATAGATGTTAGTGAAAAAAATTTAGTAAATGGATATGAAAGAGGAACATATCCACCTCTCTGCTTATAATGCATTGGAGACATAAGTTTTCCATATTATCATTTAAGTTGTTAAACACTGGAATTCCCAGAACAACCCTTATATCAGCTCATTTTGTGACCTCAGAGTATGACTTAAAGTCATCTTTCTAGAAAGGTAATACGACAGATTCTCTATTAGCTTAAGGCTGGCTGTTCCATTCATTCCCAAGCAGTAACATACACAAAGGTGGGGATTAAGTTACCTCCCCCCTCCCCATAATAGTATTCTGTGTACACCACTGCTCCAGACCTTAATCTTCAAGACATGCACTAACAAATCAAACTCAATGAAGTGGAGCATTATCATCCATTAGGGTGAACTGATTTTCAATATCTCCAGTATGTGGTGTGATATATAGAGTAAGAATCTCTATCTCAAGTTTCTCTATGAAGCGCATGCAGTCATGTAGAGATATCCATCCTCGATCCAATTTCACCTCTATAACACTATTAGATTGGTAGTATTTGGTTCTCTCTCCAGAACAGCACACACTTTGAACCACTAAGTAAAGCTGTTAAAGATAAGGACTACATTTAATGCTAACATGATTTTGTTTTTATGCCAAAAGATGGCGCCTGTATCTTTAATATTCATAGCATTCTTTTTCATTATGTAAATAGCACTCTAGCTCTTTTCACCGAATGCGCTGGTTGTCTTGTATCTCTGCTAATGTTGCATAAATAATAAACTTCAGCAAAAGTAAACCATGATTAGCCTTTGAAAAGTACAGAAACCCATTGTGTGTGTGTGTACTTTGTGTTCCATGAAATGTGCTCTCTCGCCCAACGTAAATGGGCACTTCTGTGTTGTCGATTAAAAGAATAATGTATATAACAAGAGAATAATCTTCTCCAATATTCTATTACAAGATGGACACAAACAAAAATTCGTCTTGTATAGAGTCCTTGATTGCGAAGACATTTGCGCATTTTAGTAAAATCATTCTTGTTGTAGGACAGTTATGAAATGAGCTGAAGCACACAATAGTTTCCCCTTCTTAGGACCAAAAGAGTTAGAAAGTGATCTTACACTAGGATTGGATGGCCTGTAGCAGGCCTTCTTAATTCGGAGTTTTCAGATTCAAATTGATACCACAGTCCGTGGTTCACTCTACTAGGCATATTAAGACATCTAGCAGCATCAGCTGTGATAACCTCCGATTACCACAATATTAATGAATCAAGTAAACATCTCTTAGGTGGACTAATAATATTTTAATACCAACAGTGAAAGATCACAACAAGCATAAAACAACTTCATGCAAATTACGAAAGTAAAATGTTTGCAGTTTCCTTCAACTACAATTTAACTGTTCAATTCTCAAAAATAACAGTGGTGGATACAATTATTGGTGGAGGTTTATCGAAATTATTTATGATCTCTCTCTCTCTCTCTCTCGTTCATGTATGATTTGTTTTATTTACTGTAATTTTCATTCTTTTAATGGTTACCGCTAAGATACTGGCTGTACCTTGACTTTGGCACACCAATCAGCGGCGTAGCTACCTCCGTATCAATGATACGTGGCCCCCAAGAGATAAAGGGGTCCGACATGTGTAAGTGAAAATTCGTAAAATGATATCACAATATTCTTATTTTAACAGAGTTCCCTTTTATGCTTAAAAATCGCTGTCTTCAAATGGTTAAAAACTTTCCATTAACTCTTTATTTTTGTTCCCACAATTAGAAACCTTTAAAAGCAGGTGTCCTTTTACTCAAAATAATGAGAAGACTCGGAAAGGCGTCTAAAGAATTCAAAGCGTTTCGTCAGAAAGGTCACGCGTTTGAAGTAACATTTAGAATGGGAAGGAATGTTATATGCTTGTAAATGACAAAATGTCTGTTGATTGATTGACCGTAAAAACCACGAAGGCTTTTTCCTTAGTCGAAAGTTTGTCCAGAGGGGGTGCAATAAAAGTGAATAACATATTTTGTTTTCCTTTTTTTCTATAACATCCAAAAGACCGAATGTGTTTATCATGGTCAGCAAAGGTTCGAAAGCTGTTTCACCTTCTAGGAAAAGATTTGACATTAAGCGCCCTCTGTCACCCTCACAATTACCAGTTAATTGCAATAGACAATTCTTTGTCCAAAATACGATGCTTTCCAAAAGCAGTCATTCTAACAGCCTGCCAATAAGAGGTTTAAAGTTGGTTTTTCATTAATTTCATAGATTATGTTGCGATTCTTTGCATGATGAACTGTTGCAAATATGAACGAAAAATATATTATATTCTAGCGGTGTTGTCAAACGCAAAATTAAGAAAAAATAAAGAAAAATGCAAAAAAAAAAAAATCAGTTTTTTCTACAGTCAACAAGTGAGACTCATTTAGATTGTAAAGGTAAGAATTTTTCTTTTTTCAAATGGTATATTACATAAAATTCATTATACATCATACAGAGTTCATTATGCATCGAAATTAATTTTACATGGTTGACACGTTAAAAGATATACTGTGAAAAACCACGCAAAAAGATACCACATTTATACAGTAAAAAAGGAGTTACATCCCACGTTATTTTATGTCATGTAATATGAAATTAAGAACTTTTTTTTAAACTACATATATTTATAATGAATCTTAAATTTATGCACATGTTTCAGAAAATAATTAAATTAGGAATACATAGATATTGCTTCAATATAGAACAAGGGTGCTAGTTCAGGTGTCGTCCACGTCACTTGACCATGGTTCGGAATTACGTGGTCCGTCGCCAAAAGTCATTGTGTAGCTGAACAGTGTGACGTTAATATTCACTCACTCAACATAGGACAATAAATTAAAAATATTTTAAATAATAATATTAAATACCGCAATTTGTTTGTAACGCATTTGTTAATAATGAGATAAGTAGAAATCGATATTTTCAATATAAAGACCGAATTTGCTTAAATCCACAATAAAAAGGCTTCCACCTTAAAATAACCTTTTGAAGAGCTGAACTTCTTTCCGAAATATATTGCGATTTTCATTTTTTTTTTAATGAGATAAAAGTTTTTTTATTTATTTAATTATATAACTTTTTTGGTTTTGCAATTTTTACGTATAATTTCAAGTACCAAAATAAACGGATATTCATACCATGTGACGGTTTTAAAATTCAGTATAAGCGTTTTGATCAATATTTAAAAAATTATTTGTACAAAATTGATCTCAAAAACTGAGTAAATACCTGAATTTCGCTCCCATTTTTCAGTAACAATTAACAACTCTAAGCAGTTTTAGAGAAAATTAATCGAAAAAGAAGCCGGTCGTATTATTTCAAAACGGCATATATAAAGACAATGTAAAATAAATTGGGTATATTTTAATATTTTATTGCCCAAAATTTTTTATTTGTTATCATAAGGAGATGAAGAAGGCAACAAGTTATGGCAATGATTATGCAGTGTTTTAAAGATTTTTCTGAAGAAAATCAATATTATTGTTGTGGAAATTAAATAAATCCCATTTTTGGTAATTATTATGGATACAGCTCTAAATCTTTTTAAAACTGCGAAAAAGTCGACACACTCATCACGATATCTCAGGGACTATTAAACCAATAGACTTGAAATTTAATAGGCATCTTCCTATCATGGAGTAGAGATCCGCTAATAACGGAATCAACCCCAGAGGCATTACAAACGCTTAAGATAAATATACCCGCATAGATAAATATACCCGTTTTTGAACTATTAAACCTACAGACTTGAAATTTAGTTTATACGTTCCTTTTATGGTGCAGAGATCTGCTACAAAAGAAGTTTTACGGAAATCGACATCTAAGGGCGGTTGTAAGGGGTTCAGGGGCGTTATAGAACTGTTAGATCCACATACTTGAAATTTGGCAGGCATGTTTCTTCTGTTGAACAGAGGGGCTGCGGTAGCCCAGTGGTTAAGGTATCGGATCATGGCAGGCATGTCATGAGTTCGAGTCCTATACCACTAAAGACCCGCCGTGTAGGGCAGCGATGCACGTTAAATCTGTCGAGAGCTGAAACGTCCTCCCGTTGGTGTGGTGTGGTAGTTAGGAGAGGGGGGTGCCAGCTCAGGTGTCGTCCACGTCACTTGACCATGGTTCAAAATTACGTGGTCCGTCGCCAAAAGCCCTCGTGTAGCTGAATAGTGCGACGTTAATATTCACTCACTCACTCACTCTGTTGAACAGAAATCCGCCAAGAACGTGTTTTACGGAAAGTGACTTCCCCGTATGGAGGTGAGGAGTAAATGGGGTGTATTGGTAAAAAGATTCTCATTTTCCAACTACAAGACCTACATTAATGAAATTTGGTATGCACGTTTCTTATTTTGAACTGAAATTTGCTAAGAACTGGTCTTTCGGAAATCGACTCTCAAAGGGGGTTCAGAGGGTTATTGATAAATAATATTTCCGTTTTTGAACAGAGATTTGGACTTGAAATATGGCAAGCATATTTATTTTGTTAAGTAGAAATCCACTAAGAATGAGTTTTGTGGAAATCCACTTTGGGGGAGGGGATTACGGGAATATAAAGATAATTTTACTTCAATTTTAGAAGTTATAATTTAGATGTCCTGTCTTTTTTAAATCAAGAGCTGAAAACTACAAGAATGTTTTTCAATACAGTCAAACGTTTAATGCTAGGGCATAGATATCAGTAATTTATATATATATATATATGTATATGAACAATATATATTCATACAACATCGGTTAATAGCTAGTATTGTTGCTAAAAGAAAGAATGATGTACCTACAGAAATTAGATTTGGCACGAGCCTTTTTTATGTAAGATTTACTGTCAGTAACCGATGGCACATTTTTTCCGAAAAAGGGCCCCCCTAGGAATTTTGATACTGGGCCCCCCCAGGACTAGCTTGGCCAGAGAAGCCAATGTATATAATTGTAAAGGTTGATTATTATTTATGAGTTTCAAAGTTCTTGATTTGTTGATAAACTTTTACGTGGGAGGAAAAAAAAAACGTTTAAAAATGCATTACAATCCATATTTTTATTTTTATATTTTGCAATTAATATATTGTGCAAAATGTTTCTAAATCTTTTTCAAAAATGTATGTATCACTGAAATAAAAGTTAAAAATTAGTAGACACAGGCGTATAAATAGTTATAAAAAGTTGTAGATTAATTGAAAAAAATATGTTTAAATTCTGGAAACTTTCGTCCAGATCTAAATTATTAAGTTCACTTTATTTGTAAAACAATTTTATAAGCATGTTTATATTGACTATTCACACACATACAGCCTTTTCCAAATATTTGTTTAAAATTGTTTTTTCATGTTTCTTTTTTGCAAAATAATTTTTTAATACTTTCCCTTTTTATTTCATAGTTATTAATGAAGCAGAAGATAGTTTGCTATTGGGAAAGGTACATAGCGGTCAAGTTGGTTACTTTCCTGCATCATGTGTGCAAGAAATTAATCCACGCTTTGACATCTTATCAACTGCTGCGTATCCAAGAGTTGAAGGACGAAGAGAGAGATGTGCAAAAAGAGTCAGTACTATTCCAAGGAGATGGAAAACGTCAGTAACATTAGTTTACATTCACCTCCCCCACCCTGTTCTATACATTCTCATTATTTGAAAGCGTATTCTTGTAAAGGAAATATGAAGAATTTTATTAATTTTTGAGCTTTTGCTCATTTTTTTACTTGTTAGCATAAATCAGACTTCTCGAATGAATTTCTGTTTTAACGTATCATAAGTTTTTGCATTTTAAGCATATTGTTCTTATAGTTCTTCATAAAGATGTAAAAATGATATTTTTTAGATATATTCAGTGAAAATCGTTTAATACGAAACTGAGGAGACTGAAATATTTTTTCGTGTTAAAAGATATTGCAAAAAAGCCCCCATAGATTCAACAAAATTAAGTTGATTAGAGTACATTTTATTTACATAGATATGTATATATGCATATTTTTAGTAAAAATCAATAAAATGAAAGCATTCACAAGAACTTAATTAAATTTAATACAAAATTTTAAAGTTTTTTAAAAAACAAAACATTTATTGAGTTTTTGGAAAATAATCTGATATTTTTCTTTGCATGGTCTTTTTTAAACATCAGACAAAATATTCGGTATCGTCTATTTTGCTATTCATTTCACCAATAGAATGTGCATCTAAATAACTGCGCATACTTTTCATGATGTTTCTCATTTCGGATGACGTGGGCAGCATTAGTCATTTTATTTTCGTCGTCGGAGTCTGCATCAATGATATTTTTTGAGCTCTGTGAATGAACTCTAAAATGTCTTTATCTGCCATAGTTGCGGCTGTACACGCATTATCATCATCTATTGCAATGAATTCTTGGATGATACAGTAGGACAGTCCACACACACACACAATAATACAGAAACTTTCTCAAGCATCCCCTCTTAAATCTCGCATGCGCAGCTGGTATTTTTAGTATTTTGTTCATTCCCAGAAGGGAAATCTTTTGGGGTTAAGCGAATTTTGTTTCGTGTTAAGAGAAAAAAATATATGAAAATACCTTGTAGTGTGTCGAGACCGTTGTATTATTTCGTGTTAACCGATTTTTCGTCTTAAGCATTTTCGCATTCAACATATTTCACTGTATATATAAAACATTCAGATTATATTTACAATCTTGTTTATAATTACGAAATATGCATTTGCTTTATTTTGCCATTATGAACTAACTGAAATTGTGTCTTCTGATTCCTAAGGTTTGGAGAACCTCGAACAGTTATTTTACATAAAGGAAAGAAAGGCTTTGGATTTGTGTTGCGCGGTGCTAAAGGTAATAATCTCACCCAGTGGCGCACACAAGGGGGGGGTCCTGGGGTCCGGACCCCCCCCAAAGCCCTTAATTTTTTTCTGATTGATTAAAATTCTAAGTATATAATACGTAAAATTTAATTAAGTATTTACTATTAATGATTAATTTTATTAATTAATGCTAATTATTTATTCAATAATTAGTTTTTTACTGTGTTTTGTGCCCGAAAATCGACAAAATCAGAAGGAGCATAACACAAGAATGGAGAACTTTTGAACCGGAACCCCCTTGAAATATTCCTGTGTGCGCTACTGATCTCACCTAAATGTATATTTTTAACTCTATATGTATAATGGAATTAATAATAGTGTAAACTGTAAATGATTTATAAAATATAAAGAGTTTTATTTATTCCTAAGACCATTTGATCAAACATTGAATTAACATTGTGTAAATGTTTCAAAACCCAACTGCTGCTTCTGGAACACTTTTTTTTTTATTAAAAAAAGATTTTCTTAAGTAGTTATTAAGGATAATTTTTTAAAATTATTCTATTGAATGAAACTCTTGAACTTAATAGCACTTCACACACAAATTATTTTAAATTTTTATTCTCATTATAACTATTATAAATCAATGTTTATACATATTTTGTACTATTAGATGAAATAATTGATCTATTGTGATAAAATATATTTCTTGAATTATTTTATAAAACATTTCATTTGTTTTATGTGGTATAATTAATCAATAAGGTCATTTAAGAAAGGCAAATTAAGCAGATTTTACTTGGGAAATATACGAAACAAAAAGTAATATAAGTTGATTGCTATGATATCATATTTTGCAAATGTTATATGAAATATTAATTTCATGCACTGGAGAGCCAAAACATTATGAACATCTACTCAATAACACTTTGCACCACTTTCTGCTTGCAAAACAGCTGCAACTCGCCTTGGCATGGATGACACATTCTTGGTGGATGACTGGAGGCAGAGTTTACCAATTGTCTAAGCCGTGGATGTGTAAAGTCGAAATATTGCAACATGAAGATGTTTGATCTCTGAGCTTTCTTTCTATCAAAACCCAAATGTGAAGGAAATTAACTCTCATTGGCTGCTCAAAAGTCTAGCAAAGTAGAATAAGATAGTGAGGGTGGGCTTGTCTAATTGTGGGAGATACAGATACAAAAATTTTAAAGTTTAAAAATTAGCAAATTAAATGTGCAATAAAAAAAATTGCACAGAAAAATTAAAAATTACGGTGGGTTATATGAATTGAGAAGTATTCTTCTCGGTCTTTTGGTAGTAATATTTGGATTATAGAGTCGTGAAGATTTAACATTTTTGTATTGTTAGTATGAGGTAGAGAATTAAAGAAATTAATTTTAATGGCTTTCCGAATATCATCATTTCTCATATAATGAGTGGCTTTTACGATCATCCGAATGGTAGAATTTTGAAGGGTATCTAGAATATTAATATTAGTTTTAGCAGTGTATTCCTGCACTGGACAAGCATAAGCAATGATGGGATGCATAATGATTCCTTACCTTCTCCAGCAGCAGCTAAATACCCTTCTTTCCTAATCAAGTGGTTTCCACGTCATTCAGACGAGTCCATTGAAAAATATGGAGCTGTTCATAATGCTTTGGCTCGGCAGTATGTATAGTTATCATTGCGTATTTTTACTCGAGTATGTTAAAAAATTATCAGTATCTCAGAATTGTTTTTTATGCTTAACGTTTGTTGTATAATTAATATTTATTTAGTAATTTAACATTTTTTTTTGTTTTGTGTAACATGTATAATTTATGAATTTACAACTTTAATATTAGTTTCTATCAGTTGTGAAAGAATACTTTTGAACATTCTCATTATCTTAAAACTCTTATTCATTGATCAAATTGCTACTTGACTTAAGTTGGATGATGAAGATTTAATAGCTGTTATAAATTATAACAACATATATAATAAGGTTAAATTAGATCAATGTGGTTACTTGAAGTATATTGATTTCAAAAGTATATCTTTACTAAATTGCAGTATTAAAACAAAATTTTCATTTGAAAGTTTCTAAAAATCAGTGATTTCATTGCTCATCAGTATTCTTTTAAAAAAAATAGAACAGACTATAAATTACTGTTTTAAGTGTCATGTTTTGGTGTGTGTGTCATGTTTTGATGTCTATAAAAAACATTAACATTTTTGATCTTCCTAATCAACGTAGCAAATAGTTGTTTAAAACTAATAGTTAAGTGTTTTTTCCTGATTATTTTCATCTATAATATATCAAAGTGAATTTTTCAAGTTGTACTGCCATCTTTTGAGTTTGTTAGTTCCTGAAATGTTTAAAGAATAGTGTCTTCGAGTATTGAAATTTTTGATAGTACAAATGATAGGCTTATTGTAATTTCTGCATTTACTGTGATTTTCAAAATTCTAAATAATTTCCTATAAAAATACTTATATAAATTGATTGTATATAATAATTGTAAAGATAATTATGCATCTTTTCTATTTTTGTATGATTATATCAATACTTTTTAATTATGAAATATTTAATTCTCATATTATTTTATAAATATAATAATTCAGAAATTTCTTATAAAAGTGTTTTAAGCTGAGAATTTTAATTGAAATATCAGTACTTACTCTGAATGAAAAGTTCTCAAATATTGCATGCATGAACATAATCGAAAACTGAATATGTCTGAATTAATAAAAGTATATTATTTATAATTTTTTTTTCATACTGTAAAATTAAAATGCTGATAATTTATTATTGACTAAACATATTGTGATTAGTTTTGTACCTAATATTATTAACAAATCCAAAAATAAGTTCTTGCTGTTCATAGTGGGAGTCAATAAGCTATTCTTTAAAAGAAATTCATGTTTTTCTATTGTATTATTATCTTTTTTTTCTTCAGTGAACAAAAAGTAACATGCAGTAATTTTAAGTGGAAGTATATTCTTCTATCTCCGCTTTTCCTACTATAATTGTCTGCTAAGTTAATTGTTCAAAATCTTTGAAAAGTTATTTAGAAGATAACCTTTGAATGTTTTTGAAAAGTTTTTTTTAATAAATTATTTAGAATTTATGATAAATTATTTTTAAAAAAAAAGATTTTTCTAGTAATTTAACTAGTAATTGTATAACTAACTTATATATAATTAACTAGTAATTATATAACTATACTAAAATTCTAGTAATTATATAATTATTTTTTATTGCATGTAACTTTTAACTTCTACAAATGCAAAGAAAATTATTTTCATTGAAAAGTAATAAATAATAAGCACCTTGTAAAGTATTCATTTTTCTAAAAGCAATTAAATTGTAACTTTTGAAATCATTGTTATTCTAGCCTCCAGTCCTCTAATGGAAAAAGAATCAAATGTTTCATGGCCTAGTCAGTATTTAGAAGATGTAAATAAAGGCGGTGTAGCTGATTTGGCTGGATTAAAAAAGGGAGATTATTTGCTGGAGGTAAAATATTTTTAAAAACAGTAATTAAAAATTAATATTTTAAAGCATTTCAATCATTGTAAACTTGTGATTCATTTCAGAAAAATTTCCATAATTGGGCTACATATAAATATAATTCAATTTATAGATCAATGGTCAAGATGTTTCTCAAGCATCACATGAGCATGTTGTTTCAATAATCCAGCAGTCTGGAAATTTGGTTGCCATGACAGTTACAACTTTAAAAAGTCCGCCTATTGGTAATACTGTGGAGAATCCACCAATGCCATATCGCCAATGTGCAACTCTTCCGCGTAAACTTGTTGGTAAAAAAGGTAAGATTTTATCAGGAAGAACAATAATGTTTCAAATGAATTTTTATTCAGAATTTCTCTTATCTTTCATCATCTGTGTTAAAAAGTAATTAAGTAGGTGCTACATGCAGACTCTACTTCTCAAAAAGGGATAAAGATTAATTTTTTCTTTTAATATGGCACCAGATAATTCAATATTTTTCAGAATTTCTTCGTTAAATAAGACATTCTTTGTTATGACTATTAGCAAAAGGGAAGAATATTTGCAATGGAAATTTTTTTATAAAATATATTGGAGATTATTATCATGTCAAGAGTACACTCGCTTGCCACCTAGGGCATGAAGCTTTATATTGAAGGAAGGTCCCCAAGTTTTATCTAGATTAAAAATAAGAAAAATTTATTAAGATTTTAATTTATAAGTAATAGTTAGTCATGTATAATAATCTATTACTCATAACTATAGATAAATAGTTAAAGTATAATATCAAAACATTCCATTTATTCAGCAAACAAAGAGCCGGTTGTTTTTTTTAAATATGTATATTGTTCCAATTAGGTACTATCCGAATTTGTATATGTAAAAAGTGTATTGTGTGTGTTTTAAAATTTACCTTTGTATATAAAAAAAGAATATTCATGAATGAATAAAAAATATTCAAATGAGTGGGATCAAATTTGAGGATTGAAGCATGCCTGATTTTTTATTGGGAAACTCTCAAAAGACATTTGTTTTAGTCTATGCTTCAAAATTTAGTGAAAATGGGGTGCAGCACTATCATTAAATAAATTTCTATCATGCTTGACTGCTGCCTTATTAGGGTAACGCTTCTCTATGTGTGATGCAGCTCTTTCCCATGCTTTCAGCATATTATAGCCTCCTCCTCCTCAGGCACTTCTCCACAACCACATGTCATGATAACTGTAACTGTGAATGTGTACTTGTGTTAACTGTGTATTGGCATAAGGCTTTAGCCAAGTCTCCATTTTTACAGTGTTAACCACTGTACTGAACTGAACTGAACTGAACTAATTGGCATAAGGCCAAGTCTCCATTTTTACAGTGTTCA
This sequence comes from Trichonephila inaurata madagascariensis, assembly GCA_019973955.1. Taxonomy (NCBI): domain Eukaryota; kingdom Metazoa; phylum Arthropoda; class Arachnida; order Araneae; family Nephilidae; genus Trichonephila; species Trichonephila inaurata. The sequence continues at coordinate 38,225 of BMAV01011137.1, forward strand.
TCACTGTACTGAACTGAACTGTGTATTGTAACTATGTTTTTTGCAACGTGGTTGAGCGGTGAGGTTGTTACCGGTAGGAAACTTTTCAAATGGATTCGAAGTGGTGAGACCGTTTTGATTTTTTTTCTCTTGAAATTTATTCAGTATATCTTTTATTCTATCTTCGGATAAGACATTTTTTAGTACTTACACAAGATAGTGTAAAGATACAAAATTGAGTGTTGGTGTGGAGAAGAAAAAATGGGTGATTACAATCACCCAAACAATAAAATGGAGGTAGAAAACACCCATACTAATTTTTCATTAAATAAATATAGAAGTAATCTAACAGATTTGGAATTATTAGCTAAAATTGAGGAAGGTCAAAATTTAAATACGAATCCGAATATTGCAATTTTCTTAAAATCAGAAAATAATTTCCAGAGTGGAAACCCAATTAAATTAAAAGAAATAATAATGAAAAAGTTCACAATTAAAAAAAAGTATTCTAAGTATAAGAAAAACAAGAAACGGAGAGATTATAATTAAAACAAATAATTGCGAGACCGCCAAAGAAGCATTAAAAATTAAAAAAATTAATGGAGTAAAAATAAGTACAAGATTGTCCCTTATTGGCATAACCAGTAGTTACATATTACAAGGAATAGACACAGAATATACAATATAAGACATAAAATCGGAATTAGAAAATAGCAACTATCAAATATTTGATATTCAACGTTTTATAAAAAAACAGAATCTGGATTCAAACCAATCAAAACAATTAAAATTACCCAAATTCGATGCAGTATTCCCGAAAGAGTTCCAATAGGATTTGAAATGTTTAAAACTAACATTTACTTTGAAAAACCTAAGCAATATACAAATTGTTGGAAATTCGGGCACTTTCAAAAATTCTGCCGAAGCTCAATAAAATGCCGAATATGCTCATTAAACCACCCTGAAAATGAGTGTAAAGAAACTGAAATCAAAAAATGTAGCTCTTGTGGAGAAGCGCATGAAGCCAACTCTAAAATTTGCAAAAAATATCAAGACGAAGTTGAAATCTTAAAAATTAAAGCACAGCAACAAATCTCGAGAAATGAAACAATTGAAAAATTCCAAAAGACAAGAAAAACATCATACTCAACCAAAATATACAACATTCAAACAAAATAGAAAATCTTGAAAAAAATATCTCAAAATTAGAATTGAAATTTGAAGAAAACAATAACATATTTGAAAAGAAATTAGAACAAATAATACAGCATTTCACGACAGAACTAAATACCGTAGTAACACAAATAAATTTGAGTTTTTCCTCCTTAATGAATACCATGGAATCGCCACCTTAAAAAAGTTGAATCCAATATAACAATTCCAAAAGATGATTGTGATATGTTGTGGCCACGTGTGTGATGTTGTTGTACTTTCATCAACAAACATATTCTTGAGGACAACACAATTTATTACGAACTTAAAAAAATAATTTTTAAAATTAAGTGACCCACGCGGGTAATACTCAAAAATGGCCACCGACCTCACGCGCCGGTGCCTAGAAGTTCACAGCTCTATACTAAAAAAACCACATTCTTCCCGGAGGGGAGCACAGTGCGCCTCCTGGTGAAGGGAGGAAACACTACACCCCCCACACAAGATTGATGTGTCACACATGATACTCAATCTGACTATAAAGCATAAAATAAGATACATTCATATCATACACTAATATACAAGTAACTAGTATTACTTCACACATAAAAAAAATAAAAAATAAGTATATATAAGAAATTACACAAAACTAAATTGAGAAATACCATTTTGATATAATTAATTATACCATAATAATAAAAAAAAAATTGAAATTTAAGGAATTCACAGAATAAAGAACATTAATATAAAGAAATATTATTAGAAAAGAAACATTAGCATTTTTTTTAAAAAAAAATGTAAATAGACACACAAATAATATATAATGAGAGATACACAAAAGGAGATAAAGAAAATAATTATTCACTAAATCTAAAATTTCCTTTTACAATTGAAAAGCACATTTGTTACACCAATCGGGAGAGTGCATCAGCATGAGGCATTTTCACACCAGGACAATGTTTGATTGTCACATTGAACTTTTGTAGTGCAAAAGCCCATCTTTGTAGCCTTGCAGATTGTGGTGCACTTTTCGTTAAGTAAGGCAAAGGGTTAT
>BMAV01011137.1:50409-68201 GCA_019973955.1 Trichonephila inaurata madagascariensis
CTCATCTATTACCTGAACTTGAGCCAGAAGATAATGTCAGAATACTAAATTTTAAAAACAAAACTTGTGAACCGGCTAAAATAGTTTCAAAGCATAAATTACATCCTAGGTCATATTTTGTTAAAAATCAGTCTGGCAATATTTTAAGACGTAATAGAAAACATATAAGAAAATCAAACACACCCTTTAATATAGAAACAGATCCTAATGACATAAGTACAGTGGTACCTCGACATACGAGTGCCCCAACATACGAGTTTTTCGAGATACGAGCCGACGAGCAAGTGATTTTTTGCTTTTAGTTACGAGCGAAATTCGAGATACGAGTCCGGTTCGGTAGTCCATGGGTCTAGAGGTGGAAGAGAGAGACGTGAACGAGCTCATTGAGGAGCACACCCAGGAACTGACGACTGAGGAGATACAAGAGTTACAGTCACAGCAGCATACTGAGATTATGCAAGAAATTCGTTTTGAGGAGTCAGAGGAGGAGGTTATTTCTACAAGTGAGATAAAGGAGATCTTAGGAATGTGGGAGAGAGTTTCACAGTTCGTGGAAAAAAAACACCCAGAAAAAGTTGCAACAGGTCGTGCATCTGACCTTTTTAATGACACTTGCCTAACTCATTTCCGGAACATTCTGAGAGGGAGGAAGAAACAAACCTCCTTGGACATGTTTTTTTCTAAACGGCCTACAGGTGAAAGCGAGAAAAATGTAGCGAAAAAGGCAAAGACCAGTGAGGATATCTAATTTATTTCTTTACATTCTCTTTTTTTGTTTTTGTGCAATAAATATTTGATATTTATAAATACGTTTTTATTATTCAAAACCACGTAACAAAAATAACTGGGGTGACATTTTGGAGGTTGGAACGGATTAATGGTAGTTCAATTGTTTTGTATGGGGAAATTTGCTTCGAGATACGAGTAATTCAAGATACGAGCAAGGTTGCGGAACGAATTAAACTCGTATGTCGAGGTACCACTGTACTTTCAATTCTGATTCAGAAGTAATTGTAAATCCTCAAAATATACAGAACTGTAACAAGTCAGATTGTAATGTACAAAGAAGTAACCGTGTTTGTAAACCACCATCTTATTTCAATGACTATGTTATGTGATTAATAACTTAAAGGGGGATGTCATGATAACTGTAACTGTGAATGTGTACTTGTGTTAACTGGGTATTATAACTGTATATGATTGCTTGTGTTGTTGCTGTTGTGAGGTGACGTTGTCACTTCATGCTTAATAAAATGATTTAACGAACTGTTTGATCGCTTCTGATGGAAATGTTCTGAAGAACATTCTGAAACCAACAAACATAACACTCATACTGTAAAAACAATGTATATCCATAAGGGACCATTGTAAATAGTCCCTTCCTTTAAAATCACCATGGCACTCTTATTAATATACTTTCTCAGATTAGAATTGGTTGTCACATAATTCTTACAAATTTCTCTCATTCTATGTTTTCCTTCTTCCCCCTTTCAGTTTCAAACTGTCTTGTTGATTCTTAGGTTGACTGTGTCAATGGTCATTCAAGCGTATTGCATATCATCTCACCTTTCTGCTTTTTAATTTTTATTTGTCGCGCCTTTGCGTTTCAATTTCAGGTTCTTCAGTTCTGAGGGCCCCCTTCCCTTTACTCCAACAAGGCCTAAGCTGGCCGTAAATTATTTTCTCCAACATTTCTCATTCATTTCAGTAGAAAAGGGGCCTCACATGGTATTATATACACGCCAAGCATTTAAATTCGTTATGCTACTTACTAATTATGCGAGGTGTTTGTTAAGCCAGGTTCCAATGTACTTCTTTCTACCAGCATTTATTTTCTTTCTTTTCTGTGTTAGATTAGGATTTATTGTAAATTTTTAGAATATCTTTTTAAAAATTCTATAAGTTTTAAAAAACACTTAAGAAATTAAAATGTTTTATATTAATAAAATTATTTAAGTACATGTCAGTTTCTATAAGCATTTTGATTATGTTAGTGATTTACAAGTAATAATGGGAAATCGAATCATGGCATATGTGTGCATGGTTATTCCAAAGGGGACAAATGAGAAATTTAAGTAGCATTAGTTTTATAAAAATATTATCTTTGGCTTTTACAAAATTTTCCCACTAAACTTCTATCTTTTTTAAAACTACTGTATTACAATTAAAAAGAGAGAGAAAAAAAGTATAAACTAAACCTTTTTTTATTTTTTGCTTTATAAGTGAAGGTTTAATATGTACAAAAATGATAAAAAATATCTTGAAGAAAAAATATATTTCACCAAAAAAAAAACACTAACTAAAGACTACACTAGTTAGATAAACTATGCTTTTTCTATTAATCTCTATAAATTTAGAGATTATTTTCCCGTTCCTTTTTTGTATGAATTTTTATAAGCATGACTGCATGGGCCATAAAATATGGATGCGTTTGATCGAAATTTTTACAATCGAATTTTTGAATTTGAATGTTTATTTCTTATGATTTTTAAATTCAAGGTGATTTTGATATGGGAGGAACAAAGTCGATATACATTTTTATATTTTCTTACATTTTCAATACTAAAGAATAATAATTTTATATCTTAGCTCCTGCTCCACCAAAGAGGGATCCGAAAACTACATTATCCGTTGGAAGAGTGAGAGCAAGATCTATGGTGGCAGGATTAGCTGAAATAGGTTTGTAAAATTAATTTATTTCATATTTTCACATTTTTGTTTTCAAATGTTTTCAGCTGTATACTTCTCCAGATGCTTTCATATATGTCTGTTATACAATAACACACTTCCAAATTTAGATCAATGATAAGATGACGAGGTCAAAAGACCAAAGCTTAATAGGAATTTCAATTTCGCTTATTCATTTATTTGTTTTAACCTCGTCTGACGCTGGGGGAAACCACTCGCCAAAATCTATTTCCTTATCTATTCAAAACTGGATTTTCATACCTTGTTTAATATTTTATTGTCACATTTTGCACTATCCTTTAGCTCAAATTTTAAAACTTTTAATACAGGGATAGCAGGTAATTGATTTAAAAAATTTTTTTTAAACTTTTAAAGAATTATTTGACGCAGTTTAGCTGGAATTGTCTCTTGCGCTATTAAACTATACATTCACTCACTCACTAAATAGCACTCAAATTAGCATAAAATCAAGTTCTTTCTACGGAAGTTGGTTTTAAACTCAAACAAAATTTAAAGAAGTAATTCCCCAAGAGCATTAGTGAAATGGCTCGAATAAAAGACCCGTCACACCTTTTTTTAAATATAGTGTAGAACATGATGAAGTATAAAATGTGTTTTTAATTCTATACACAATTCTTATCATTGATCCACTATACTAATGCTTAAAAACTTATTTGTGCTTTGAATGGAAATGCAAAATCAGCTAAAATAAGTTTTTAAAATTTATTCAGATTTATCTTTTTTTTAAATTTCAGTTGATCCTTATACTTAATTGGACATGTTTAAAGTTAAAAATTGGTTCATTTATTATGAAATAGATATTTTATAACAAAGAAGCCAGTGCTCCATATTCTGTAGTTTAAAAGTAATTATTTGAAGTTCACTCGGTATATTTGTCTGATATGAATCATATAGAGATGTGTGTTGCTTAATAATTTGCATGATAATTTTACAAATGAATGCTCTTTTTTTGTACTTTTTTGTTGATTTAAATAATGGCAAATTATTTATTTTTGATATATTTTTTTTTAGAATCCCTTGATAGAACATTGAATGAATATGATTCAGAAGGCCGATCTACTAAAAGCAGTTCTGTTGAAAGCATTCCACATAAGGCAGCAATGAAGGCCGCCAATTCCCAATTAACAAAGACTGCATCTATAAAAGCTCGACCCAGTTCACAAAGAGTCTCTGCTGCAGAATTGGAACAGTTTTTTGCGAGACAAGGATCAAAGAGGCATCTTCGTAGTCATACTTTAAATATTAGATCCCAATCTGATGGCCGTCCTCCTAAAGTTTATGGAAGTGTCGCTGAAATGAAACGTTCAAAGGCATCAAGATCAAAATTAACTGAAACGACTTTAAAAGTTCATAAAGAGTTTTCTAGTACGCCGGATCTGAAAGCAGTTAATATGAATTCATTTTCTAGTAATCATTTTGTAAGAAAAAAGAGTCTTAGCCAAGAGGATCTGCAGAATGTTCAAGGGAATCGTCACTCTTGGGCCTGCACTCCAAATGGGTATAGCAGCTATCTTGGCTTATGTGATCATGAAGAATATAACTTAAACTACAATGATGCATGGAAATCGATTGAAGATGTATATGATAGCACTATTCCTGTTGAACAAAGGGATATTAATTCTGATATATATGCACAAACTTTACCTTTACCTAAAAAGGATAAAACATTTAGAACAAGTTGTCCTCCTCCTTCTCATCCCCCACCTCCACCACCTGTTGGTCAGGTAGTTAAAGTGGATGTTTCAAAAGCTTTAGGTGAATATGCTAATGTAAATATGATGGATGAAGATCGTAATTCTCAAGTCATGTCAAGTTTCCGTCCAGGAGACAGTGCCAAACTGTATGCATCACCTGAAGTAGTAATGAGTGTTGGTTATAAATCTGAACCTGTATCTGTCGCTAAAGATACTGTGCATCCAAGAAGAGCCGGTGGGGGATCTAGTCTTAGATCTCAATCTCTTCCACCTAAAATTTCCTTAAATAAGTCTGACAAAGGAAGCACTACATCTTCAGAAGCAGAAAACAGTGGTGATTCTGGGGGTTTATATTCTACATTTAAAAAGACGAGCCGCCAGAGAGATTCCATGTCTACTGACAGTGGCCATGTTTCAGATCGAGGAGCATTATGGTCCCTAAAAGGGAAATCTGCTGTATCCAGTGCCTATTCTTCAAAATTTGATTTTGAAGATTCTGATGCTGGTAGTCCGCAAAACTATCCTACAGTAAAAACACCAAGCCATGAGCCTTTTATTCCAGAGCCCGATTACGAAAGTAGTGAGGATGATTTTTTGCCTATATCTGTAGACAAAGGTGGAAATCTTTCAACTTTTGGAAAAGGAGATTCCGGCGTGCAAGAAGAGAAAGTTCCTAGCCAGTCAGACTTTTCTGACAAACTGCAGACACAAATTGATACTCCTGCACCATTAAGTCCTCATACAGAAGCAAAACGAGCCATTCAAGAAGCTAGAGAACGTCTAAGGTTTTCACAAAAACCTTTAGACAAGAATGCCACTGTCGTTTTCATCAGTGGTAAAATAACTGAACACAAGGTGGAAAAAAGTGAAATACAGCTGCACAGAACGGAAGAAGGACGATTAACTGGTACTGTTGTCATATCAACTACAAATGAGCCCCAAGAATCTCTTTATTTATCATCATCTATTCTTAAAACTTATGAAAATGAAAAAAACGCCATTCCCCGTTATCCCAGTAGAGATGCACCTGCATCAGAATATGCAAAATACAGGCAACAAATTCTTAGTGGTATGAATCAAAATTTAAGTTCTGAGAGTGGTCCTGCTCCGGTTATTGAAGTTCAAAATAATGTGTCTACTGAAATAAATGACTCGATGCAAATTGTAGAGTTAGATGACAAAAAGGATTTCAAACCTTGCTCTACAGATGGACTCAAAATCACATTAACTGGAGCTCAAAAACCTCCTGACGTTAAAAATACCACAACTGAAAGCAAGCTTGGAGGAAGCCCTTACCTTCAACAGAAAGGTACAACAAATGATTTTACAGAAAATATTTCGAGTGGTCTTTCTTCGGACATAGACACACAAAGGGACCAGACTAGTGTTCTTTCTAGCTCTACTGAGGATGACAGTAAGGCTGATACTGTAATACAGTTTTCTGAATCTGGTCACTCACTTGAAATTCCAAATACTAACCAAATTATAAGCGATAAACCATTTGAAAATATATCAAGTAGTAAAAGTGAAGAAGCCTCAGACATGTCTTCAGAACTTGAAACTTGTGGTCAAAAGAATGCGAAAGAAATTGCTTTGTCATTAGCTAGCGAGTTACTGAGTCTTCGAAACAGCAGTACAGAAAGTAAACCGAAGAACTATGTAGAAAAAGCTTTCAAAGAATCTTCAGTCAATGTGATAAAAAGTGCTCAAACAAAGGATAAAAAACACTCAACAGCTTCTCCACGAAGGCATCAAAAACACGCATCAGACATCATTAAAACTAAAAGCTCTACAGAGAGTAGCTTAGAGGAAAGCTTAGAAGTTCTGAGGTTACAAGTAAATTCTCTCGGCTTATCTGGGGTGAATGAAGTTGATGTATTCACTGAATTAGTTCCTCCACCACCAGAATTTGCTGCTGCTGCAGCTGCTGCTGCTTCATCTGAAAGTACTATTAGAAAAGAATCATATTCTTCTTCTGAAATAGCGATTGCCCCTCCACCAGAATTTTCTGACAATTCACCACAATTTAGAAACAAATCATCATCTCATCGAACAGCTTCAAATATTCATCAAAGAAAAAATTATCCACTGAGTTGTCATCTGAATACATCTTCAAATTCAGTTGATTTGAATATCCTGACATCTTTGAGAAGTAAGTCACCAAATATAATGCAAATGGTACGAAAAGATAAAAAATCATGTTTAGGGAGTGGAAGTGTTAATGTACATTTACCATGCACAAGTGGCCTCAGGCATTTACCTTCATTCAATCCTTCAGAGCATTCGTTGTTACATGAAAGTGCTAGTAATGACCTTTCTCGTTTGAAATCTGTACAAAAAGAGTTTCGTTTCAAATTATTACAAGAATGGACATCAAATGATATAGCAGATTGGCTGGACAGTTTATTTCTTCCTGAATATAAACAGCGTTTCTCAGAAGCTGGGATAACAGGAGCTAAATTAGCCAATATGGACAGTAATGACTTAATGGGCTTAGGAGTTAAGCAAATGGGACATAGACTAAATATGGAAAGGTCATTAAAGAGGTACTTGAAATGAATAGATTATTTAGTGTACAAAAGACCCCTTACTAGAGTTTCTGCATTAGCTGGATTCTGCTGTCAAAAAATCAAATGAATAAGATATAAAAAATAGTTTTGTGATCATTAAATTCTATATATACACACACAAATATATATATAAACAAATAAATATTTATGTATACAAGATGTTTCAAAACTCTCTGCACAAATTTTAATGAAGTTAATGTAATTAAGTAGTTTTTGTTTATGAATTGATATCCACTGATTTTATTCTTTATTGTTAAAGGGAAACAAATTTGGCTGAATAAGTAACAAAAAATACATGTGCGCTTATGACAATTGCAGACCTTGAATGTCGAGTGTTTAATGACTGCTTATATGCATTAAGCAGATCTTGCCAACACTGAAATTCAAAATGACTGGTAAGAACATCTTTTATGAAAGTTTACTGCAGTGACAGTATTATTCTCTAGATACGTAATAATCTCAATATTATGAAGCATTCATTATATATATTGGAATCAATTTGACAAATATCCCTCAAAAGCAAACAGTTATAATTACTTTTCTGCTTCAATTTTACTGACTTACTGTGTTATCATGTGATATTAAAAAATAACATTGTTGATATGTATTTGAAAAAAGCTTGTCTTGATGTTACCTCTTTTAGTAAAACTTATTGAGAGGGTTTTGAATCACCTTGCATATAAAATATACTTATCTCAAGAATTCTATTCTTCCCAGCAGCTGATAAATATTAAGATGCATTTTGTATTTCCTGGCAGAAAATACATAGTCGCATGCTATAAAAATATTTTAAATAGATTTAACGTTTCTTTTAAGCAGACCAGTTTGAACAAAGCTAGGCAGGGAATTGTTCATACTCGTAAGTGCTATATTTATTGACCAGTCGTTTCTGAAAGGGCCGGAAAGTGGCAATTACATGGAGCATGATATTTTGAATGTTGTGATTATATGTTGTAGTAGAATATATATTTAGAGCATTTTGAGAGAAAGAGAGAGACCTTTAAAAGTGATTTTGTAGAGAATATATGATTGATAAATTCTAAATGTGTTACCAGCTGCATATTTTAATTTGTATAAAGTATTTATTATTCTGAGTTGTTGAAGTCTTATTATGATTTTTGTTACCTTCTTTTTCAATCTTAGGAAATCATTTGTTCATGAATTGGTATTGAAATAATTTTGTTACGTAATTTTATACATGATTTACACCAATTTATCTTTAAATGTTGAGTATTAAAGCGATGTGTTAAGAAGATCGAGATACACTTCATTAAAGTTTGTCTCAGTTTTTTATTATATTTTTATTGACTATATTATATATAGTGTAAAACTGAATTCACACACTGACTAGAGGTGCTATATTCTTGCATGTCTAACTGTAATCAGTTATAGCTGAAAACATTTTATGGTATAAAAATTACAAATTAACACGAAAATTACCTTCAAAGTGTTTATAAGATCGAAATAGTTACTTTCTATGTGAAAATAGAATGAATTCATCATTTATGCGAGATGTTTAGTTGACTCAGAAATCAGAATTTCTGTGAAAAGTTTCAATAAATATTTTCCTGGAATATTTATTTAACAGTTTTATATTCAAAATATATGAAAGATTTATTTTATTGTGTGAATATATATGTTATGTAAAATATGTATCATTCTGTGTAAAAAGTTTTAATTTATTCACATGGACGGATTTGTCAAAGCATTATAGAAAATGATGATTAATGGTGAAAATTTATTCATTCAGCATATAATGCATTACATTTCTTGGTTGTCTTGCATGTATCTACGTATACGGTAATTCAAAGTACGTTTCGTTTGTGTTCGATGTACAATTGCTGTTTTTAAATTTGTATATTGTCTTTCTCTCTGATGTTGTTTAAATAGAGAAAAAATAGTAAAATATTGAAAGTTTTTTTTCCCTGTGAAATGTACTTGCCTCATACTTCTTAGATGAAAGAACATTTACATTTTGATAATATAAAGATAACATCAATTAATATTAGCAAAGTACAGTTGTATTCCTTCAGCACAAACAGATATTGTTTATTTAATTTACTTAACAATATTAATAATAATCCAGTTACCTTTTCTAATGTTTAACTTTTAATGTATTATATATAATTCGATATAGGCAATTAAGGTACTGGTGGGCAGTTGTTGTTTCTTTAATGACTGAGATTAAAGATGCATACATTCCTTATAGAATAAAAGCATGATCGAAATCAATGCTCTTGAGATATGATATCTTTAAATGTCATTCGAAGAATTTTTAGTATATGATTATTTTATGGCAAACAAACCTTTTTAAACCAAACGTAGACCATTTATGTTTTACTCTCAAAGGAAACGTATCATCAGTTGTGATCAATTGTACAGAAATAATCTCATCAATTAACAGAACAAATGTCATCAACTGTACATTTCACATCTATTAGTTTCAGCTGTGTTTATTGCTTTTGAGTAAGAAAATGTTAATTTGCATCCAGTTTACATTGAATAGAACTGGGTTTTGAAAAGTTACCATATATTAAAGATAGTTTTTTTTTTTTTGAAAACTATAAATTTTAGATTTTTTAAAAAATAGTTTTTCACCTTGTGTGCGGTTGCTATCGTTGTCAAATTTTTTAAAGCGAATTAATCTTTCAGTACCTCCTAAAATTTGCTGAATTAGATTATTATATAATTTTAGACTCATACTTCCTCTTATTGCGGATACTATGTAATGCAAGAAGCAAAAATACTTATAATGAATCATAGTAATATCATATTTGTATGATGATCGATATAAATGTCAAACACTCGCAGATTCGTTGTACAATATTCGTGGAACTTCAGACTATTTTGGTTTGCATTCAATGTTATAATGACTACCTCTAAAATGCTTGAAATTTTTCTACAGATGTAACTTATGGAATAAAGTTCTCCCGATACATCAACAGTTGAATAATTTTTTCTGTAAAACTGAATAGAGCTGTAAATTTTTTTTTCTATATGATACGTTTCTGACATATGTTTCTCTGATATAATTATTATGCAATTTCTCACACTTGTACAATATTCTTACACAATTTATTGTATTACGCGATTATTTAGCTAGATGAGATAAGTTAAATGAGAGAATTTCGTGTTTAGGAGGACTTGGTACCCTTTGAACTACTTTCTTTCTTTATGTATTTAAAAATTATATTTTAACATTTTATATAATGTTTCTATTCAAGAAAATGATACGAGATGAAATTTTTCACATATTATTCACACAATTTTAAAAATTTTAATTTTTTGAAGAAAATTTGGAAAATTTTAAATCCTACTCCTCTTGTAATTTTTAATTTTTTGACTTGAAATTTTTTTGTAATATTCTTATGGATGTTATAAACAACTTTAGGGTTCGATTTTACAATAACTTAATTCGTGTTTGAGAAAAAAATAAAATGTTGATATGCATGCTGAAAATCAACGAAAAAGCCAATATCTCTCACATTTGAATTTTCTTAAAATAAAGTATTCAGCTCTCAGCAAAATGGATCCCTAACTTTGTTACATGCTTTATATGCAACACACAGGAGAAAAATGGAAGTGATTGGTAAGTAGTTGTGGAAGGAATAGCATTTTGAATGCACTAATGTTTTGAAAAACCACTTTAAAGTTTATAATTCTGAAAAAAAATTATAATAAGCTTAAATAAACTTAAAATACCACTTTAAGATATTAATTATATATTTTTCTTTAAAATAATTGCATTTTAGTATTTTTTCAACCCACATACATTTTTATAAATCATCAATTTTAAGAAGGTATTAATTGCAAAAGAAAATTCAAGAAAAATATTAAAAACATTTTTTTTTCTGTCATGACAGAAAGTTTAGTTTTATTCTTCACATAATATTGAAGTATTACATTTGTATGAAAAACATATCAGGAATAAGAACTGAAATTATTAATATAAAATGCCTTAATTCAAAAATTTTATAAGCACACATTTCACAAAGAAGAAACATTACATTATTGTATTGCCTCGGAAATATTCTGCTTTATATATTGCACATTCTTTTTTTATAGTTATTATTTCTCTTTATAAAATAGATTTTTTTTTATCATAACGCTTTTTGTAGCATTTTTTTTCTAAAAAGAGGGCGTGGCCGAATTGCTTAATTTGTTTTCAAAGGAAGTTTTATCCAACCTCTAACTTTCCGACTTGTACAAATGATATATCAATCGAAAGATAATAATGCAAAGAATAAGATTAAATAAAAATTTAAAAAAAAACGATAGGTCGGTCATTTTGGGGGTACCAAGTCCTCTTAAGTATTGAATATTGAATTGTTAAATACCATTGGTAAAAACATTTCATATAAATAACTAAATATATGAAACAAACTAAAGAACATTGATACGAAGCTTTTAATTATATTAGTTTAATGCGAGAAGTAACAAAGAATAAGGAATGATTAAAAACGGAAAATTAAGCACGAAGCATTTCAAGGCTGTTAATGATCGGTATCTCTGTGTGTGTGTTTATACATGGTGTTGCTGAATTCGATCTACAAATTCAGAGGGGTGACAAATCACCATAGAACATGGGAACACGTTGAGTCGGTGAAAATCGTGATATTAGTAGCCTGCTGGAGGCCGCTCAATGGTGCTACTCCCGGACCAGAACGAGTGGTTCATGCACGATGGTGCACTAGCACAATTTCGAATTTTCGTAACCACCACCATGTTACTTATCCTGGGAAGACCTATTGTTTGTTCTCCACGCTGCCCAGACCTCAATCCCTTAGATTTCTTCTTCTGGTGCCATCATTGTGTACGAGACGGATTGATTGAATATTAACGTCGCACTGTTTAGCTACACGAGGGCTTTGGGCGACGGACCACGTCATTTTGAACCATGGTCAAGTGACGTGGACGACACCTGAGCTGGCACCTCCTCTCCTAACTACCACACCAACGGGAGGACGTTTCAGCTCTCGACAGATTTAACGTGCATCGCTTGTTTACGAGACGCCGGTGGCTACAGTGAAGGATGTCCAGCACACTGACCGAAAATCCATCGGTGTCGGCTGTGCTATGACCTACGAACCTACCTATGACCTACGCCACTTCGAACAAGTCCTGTTTCAATCACTTATATCATTTCTGAAATCGTGCACTGCACACTGGCGGCCGCATATAGTTCTATCTATCAAGAAGAATTTTGTAAGGATTTCTCAGAAGAAGAATAAATATGCTGAATTTTAAACAGTTATTAAAAAATCAAAATAAGTCCCGATTTTCCGATAGTGTTGCATAGTTTAAGAAAAATAGAATGTTAGCACACAGTGTGTTCGTCCATTAATGTCTACTCTTTACACACGTTCTTCATTTGATAGAAAACATTCATCGCAAATCCGGTAATACCGCAACAGAAAAGGTTTTTTGCTTATAAACGGCACTGACACTACAGATCGATGCTTAACAAAGGCGTCTCAAAAATGATTTTTGCGAAAGTTGCGTTACGAAAACATCAAAAATGGTTAATATTACCCAAGGCATAAGAATGTTTCAATTCAATATGCATTGGGGAAATTAAAAGTTTTCAATTTGATAATAGGCTTACAATTTAGAAAAATAAAATAGAGGAAAGAAATGATTTTTGAGTCTATTTGCCTTTTTATTAATATTTGACTTTTTACTATTATACAAGTAGATGAATTTATGACATCAATGTTAAGTTAAAGCATACGAAAAATTCTCTATATTACACATTAGGTCTTTGCACGGGGGCGGCCGACACCCTACGATCGGTCCTGGCTGTATGCATTGTTCCTATTGAAAACATGCTAATAAATGTATTTCTTACCTCTTATTTCCCCTTTTCATTCCACTCTCTCGCCACATTACACCCTTCATAACTGTTCTTGTAAATTACTCGCAACTAACTTCTTTGTTAGGGCTGCGGTAGCCCAGTGGTCAAGATAACGGATCATGGCAGGCATGTCATGAGTTCGAGCCCAGTACCACTAAAAACTCACCGTGTAGGGCAGCTATGCACGTTAAATCTGTCGAGAGCTGAAACGTCCTCCCGTTAGTGTGGTGTGGTAGTTAGGAGAGGGGGATGCCAGCTCAGGTGTCGTCCACGTCACTTGACCATGGTTCAAAATGACGTCGCCAAAAGCCCTCGTGTAGCTGAACAGTGCGACGTTAATATTCACTCACTCACTCTATGGTAGTTTGTCGTCCCCATGCTGCCTAATATTACCCCTCTGAATTTTTGGGTCGAATTCGGCAACACCCTATTTCATTTCCCTTTATACAATTTTTATCGGTAGCCCAGTGGTTAAGGTATCGGACCATGGCAGGCATGTCATGAGTTCGAGCCCAATACCACTAAAGACCCGCCGTGTAGGGCAGCGATGCACGTTAAATCTGTCGAGAGCTGAAACGTCCTCCCGTTGGTGTGGTGTGGTAGTTAGGAGAGGGGGGTGCCAGCTCAGGTGTCGTCCACGTCACTTGACCATGGTTCAAAATTACGTGGTCCGTCGCCAAAAGCCCTCGTGTAGCTGAACAGTGCGACGTTAATATTCACTCAAACTTTATACAATTTTTATTTATTTTCTCGTATGCATTGTTGGCAACTAAAATAAAAATAGAAAACATCTTTAGTAGACTACGAAATCGCTTACATTATTTGCATGTGTTCTGGACAATTTCTGTATTTTAGAAGGAATATCAAACCGTATTTTTTTTTTCTTGCATCTATGTTAACTATTTTATAAAAAAGATTAATATGAAACGCTTATTATAACATACAATGTTTTGTTAATAATAATAGTCTATAATCATTACTAAGAGTATGCAGTATTTGTAATATACCTTATAAAAAGAAATCAAGGATTGCTTTATGTCTTATTTTTGTAGACGAAATTAGAGTACCTTACATCCAAGCTGTCTTGATATAGGATAAAACGAGAAAAGGATATGTAGATATACCCATTATTTTTTTAGTTGAAAAATTTATAATTAGTTTTTATCTGGTTCTTAAATTCAGGGGAAGAAATGAGGCATACAAGTTTTTCAAAATTGAAACAATCTTTATTTTGATTCGGTCTATTCTCTTTTTCGGAATTCACTTTCTGTTGGATATTTTTGAGGATTTGTGTTAATGAAAAATCACGATTGAATTACTATGAATTGAGCGTTCCTTTTTTTATTTACTTAAAAAAAATCAGGAAAGATACAAATAGAAGTTTTTGTTATTAATATAAGTAACTAACGCCGAAACGAGTATAATGTGTAATTTTTAATGTATTAATTTGTATTCCTGCCCGAGGAAAATAGTGACAGAATTTTTTTAGAATGACTCCAGTTGAAATAGAAGCTTTCAAAAGGATTTAATAAATGTTTCTGCATACACCATTGATGTGTAGTTTTTTTTTTCTGTTAAAGATTTATATGTTTAATACAAAGATATTTAGTTTTCAGAAAATAGCTCGATTTATTATAATTAAATTCCGATTGAATTTCACGTACGTTTTGAATAATATAAGTAACTAGTATCTCCATCCAAACCAAATGATGTTTAAATGCATGGAAAAATATTTCATTTTGAAATTATTATTGAATTTATTTGATTCCTTTTTACGTTCAACCACGGACGAAAATTATTTTAAACACAAAATTTCACAAAAATGCTCATGTAATACACTGATAAAAAAAAATCCCAACACCAAGAAGGATTTGTGCTAGATAAATGAAATTTGGTGTATGGAAGATGGCATCGATTGAAGTTTCGAGCTAGGAGCGCCACTATGAACATGCAAAACAGATTTGCATTAAATATGCGTTCGTGAGCGTTATACATGGATGTGAGCGTGTAGAGTGATGAGATTTGGCGTACTGAGGTGATATGATAGTTAAGAATGTGTGTGTGCCTTTAAAATCGTTTAATAGTGGTAAGAGAATGTGGGTTTTCTTTTCACGATATTGCAGAAAGATTTCCCTGTGGATGATTGTTGACAGATGTGGTCAAGGGAAAGTACTGCTTTAAGATCGATGGCTATGTAAAGAGAAAAGTTCGTCTTCGGTGTATGGTTGAGGCACATCGTACTACTGATGTGGCTGAAGTTCGAGTGGCACAACGAAACGCGTTAGAAAAAAAACAGATTCATTAATTTGTATGTTGAATGATTCTGTGATCATTATTACAGTACTAAATGGTGGTTGAATTGAAACATGCTTTGAGGGAAATAAGTATTTGTATGTAAGGATTTCAAATAATTATCAATAGTAATAATACTGATATTTATCAAAAGATAAATAAAATCGTTTGAAGCGCTAACATTGATTAAAAGTAAATATTCCGGAACCTTTCTCGAAGTGTATAATAGAGCAAAGACTTTTATTTCACTTCAATGGTTATCAATATCATACAAGAAATAAATTTATTTGAAAAATGACATCAAATTGTTATAAAAGAGTAAATACGCTTATTAATGTCAGTGACTTTTTTTTTATCTTAATGTGAAAATTGTATATAATGAGATAATATTTTTCGAGCTTTCAGTTTTATTTTATCTAAATTTTTTTTGCTTATTTCTTGATCATTTTCAACTCTTACCACGTTCTTTGAAAAACGTTATTCATTTGTAATAATATTTTTGTGTGATTTTACGCTCAAATTTTAATGCCACCTTTTAGATTCTTATTAAGTGAAGTACTTTTTGCAGTATTTTTTACTCCTAGAAATAAAGGTAGGACTCACATATAAGCTCGTATAATATAATTAATTTAAAGAAAACAAATTTGAACTTAACATTTAAAAAAAAATTGAATGTTTGGCGCAAAAAGTGGTACATGGTAGAGCTGTAATTTAAAATTTTGCGATACTTCACGATCGAATTTAAAATTTTTATGATAGAGAACGGATAAACACATTGCATATAGTAAAAAAATGTTTAAAGTGCTGAACGAATAATAAAATAGACGAATAACCATGCATTTTCATATACAATATCCGTCAGTCTTTTTTTTTTATCGTTTCCCTTTTGCTCTTTTATTTTCTTCTGAAAGCAATAAAAGTAATTCAAAATATGAACATTTACACGATGACTTACTGTCATAAGTGTAGGAAAAACTATGAGCAATATTAGGAAACGTCGACTTTACAGAACTTTATGTGCTGAGATGACAAGACATTTTTTGAAAACATTCATTCACAAAACATGTTTGAGTCTGCGCACGGCGGGTCTTGAGTGACTCGACCGCGGCCACTGGAATCAAGTTAAAAGAGACATTTCTTTTGCATCTGGAGCTAAGTATTAGATCGAAACGTCATCTCTATGTTAGATTTCGGATCAAAATCTATTTAAGATGCATGCTTGAAATTTTTTATGTAAGTAAAATGTACTAAAATGAGCTTTTGCTCATTCTGAATTTTTTTCCGTTTCCAAAATGTTGTATTATACATAGTAAAATTTCACACTTTTTCCTTACAAAAATTGTAACAAAGTAAATTTTTGAAACAAGCACACACACATAACATAACGAATATATCATGCAAAAAGTTACATGTTTCTGAACAGCAATATATTAAAAAAAGGAATACAAATTTTGAGGAAAACGAATTCAATTATAAAAATACTTTCAGATTCGAACATTCCTGCTCCATATTCTACCGGATCTACATTTATTTTTATCGCATCTCCTTCTTTTGTCTCTTTTATTTTTTTAGCCTTTATTTTGTAAACAAGAATCTGTCTTATAGCAGGGTCTGTTTATCGAGTAGTGGCGTAGCTACCAATGGGCTAGGCGGTGCCGTGCACTGGGGTCTTCAAGCTCAGGGGACCCCTTGGACCCTGATCACCAAGCAAGCCGAACTTGCGATAATTTTTCCCACATTTAAGATACAATGTAAAAGTTTGTAACTTAACTATAATCATAGCAACTTAGTTGAAATTATTTTCGAACTTGTAGGGAATTCCCCTAAATTCCTTTCGTTATTAGTATAGTGTTGCGCGAACTTAACTATATTGAAAAATTTATATTATTTCAATTTTTTTCTATAAACTGTTACTTGAAAATGAACACCATGAAAAATATTGCCTTACTTATTACATCTTACTTGTGTGTGAAAACCTAAAATCTTCTTAACATGACAATTCTGAGATTTTTTACATTTTCAAATTGTATAGATTTTAATCTTTCTTAAAATACCTTATTTTAACCTCTAGCCTTCGAAACTTATTTTTAAATAATCATTGAAACTGGGCCACGCCCATTTAAATGGCGCGCTCAAAAAATGTAAACAAAGTATTTTGTTTTTGTTTAAAAGTTGAATGAATGATGGAAATCAAAACATTTAATCTAAAAAAGTGTTGACATGGAGGTATACAAAATCCGAATGAAAGTGTAAACAACATAATAGGGTCTCGTGTACCGAACAAAATATTTGTATAAATAGAAGTATTATCATTGGGTACATAGGATGCAATTTCGTCATTTTATATAATAAATGTATCAAAACTCGAAATTTTGAGAAAACTTAATATTGAGCCTGGTGATTAGACGGTACAGGCAATGGAGCGCCTCGACAAACAGAGGCTGTTAAAGGCTAAATACTCACGTTTACAAAAAACGAAGGAAGTTAGGAGAGAAAAAAGACTTAAGGGGGACTGCCAAATGCACTGACATGGTTAGGGTACTTTTGCACAATGAAATCGCATTATTCAGGCGTAAAACTTTTGTTGAGAACGTTAATTACTCATATAAATCCGCCTTGAAAGGTAGAAATGTCAGAAATAGTCTAGAAAATTTTAAAATTATGAAAAATACA